>LBNU01037185.1:170557-212479 GCA_014162995.1 Artemisia annua | reverse complement strand
GTGCATCAGAAGAAGTTGATGCACCTTGTTGTTGTTGTTTTTGTTCTTGTTGTTGTTGTTGTTGTTGTTGTTGTTGTTGTTGTTGTAGTAGTAGTTGTTGTGGTTGTGGTTGTTGCTCAACGGCAGCAGCATGCACATTTTCCTCAAAACTCCAACGTATTTTGTTGGAGATTTTGCATTGTATTTGATTCACACAAGACAACAAAGTCTCAGTAACGGCAGCGTTTTTACGATATTCATCGTAAAGAAACTGATCGATCACAGCTTTGCGTTCTTCCGATATGTCGTTGCACTCAACGTATCATTCTCTCAAACGTCTTTTGAGTGCCTTTGCGAGTTCAAACTTTTTAATCACTTCGACAATAACCTCTTGGCGTTCCTTGTCGTCTTTTTCAGCTTGTTTTTGGACATAGTATTCGATTTGTTTGGCGGTGTAGGGAAGTTTACAAGCCATTTTTTTGTGTTTGATTTATTGTTTGAATTGTGTTTGAAAGTGTGTGTTTGAAAGTGGCTTTGATGTGGGTATTTATATGCTGAAAAGTTGTAAAGATTTTGAAAAAAAAAAAGTATTTTTTTAATAAACACAAATGGTAACTTTTTTTTCTTTTTTTTTTGAAACGTGGGATTGTTTTTGCACAAATGGTACAAACTTTATTTGCAATATGTGTTTTTTACATTGGTTGTTTCAACAACCAAAAGGTTGTTTTTCTTTTACTCGATCGATATTGCCAAACTAGTCCGCATCGGTGACAACCGATTTCGAAATCGGTCAAGGAGGGTTTGCAACCGATATTTTCCGGCCTACTGTGGGCAGCCTAAAAAGTTAGCAACGTAGTCAAAAGTTGTTATTAAAAGTAATGAGGTTTTAGTTAAGTGTTCATTTAAATATAAATTTTTAATAGTACGAAGTAGGGCTGTAAACGAACTGAATGTTCAGTGAACATTTCATGAACCGATCGGTAAAAAGTTCGTTTATGTTTGTTCGTTTATTAAAGGAAAGAACATGAACAATATTTTACGTTCGTTTAGCTAAATGAACGAACATGAACAAAAGTCTCGTCCATTCATTTATGTTCGTGAACGTCCGATTATGCGTTCGTTAAAGTTCGTTTATGTTTATTTATCTATTTATGTTCATATATCATATCTTTTAATTTTATAATTTTAAAAATTGGTTTGTTTAAAAAAACAGCACTTTAAAACAATATATTGTGAGGAATTCAATGAAATTTATGTTTGTTTGTCTATTTTCCTTTATGTTCGACCGTTTATGTTCGTTTAGCGTTCGTTTAGTGTCTTAATGAACGAACATAAACGAACATGAACAACTCATTTTTCTTAATAAACGAACATAAACAAGAAAATTCGTCCGTTTAAGCGTCTGTGTCCGTTTATTTGTCCGATTAAAATTAAATGAACGAACATGAACAGGGTGCCGTTCGTGTTCGTCCGGTTCGTTTACAGCCCTAGTAGGAAGTATAAAGTTAAGAAGTTTGTTTAAACAAAAGTTTTAGAGTTTAGGATAAAATCATCATCGTACTAAGAGCATCCACTATAGTGTTTCAAGAATAGGTCTAAAAACTTATGAAGAGGTTCAAGATTTTGTGTACCATAGTGAGGAACCATTTCATGTCTAGGTGGCATGAAAAGGTTTAGGATTTTGGAGAGGTCTAAGAAGTGTTTATTATCATTTATGTTGGAACAATTATAAATTTTAAAAGTTTTAACCATAGTGGGAATAGGTTCATAATATGAAAAGGTTTAAGAATTAATGACAATGTAAGAGGTGGCAATTTTATAAACCTTTTAAAATGTCCACTATAGTGGATGCCCTAAGTTAAGAGGTTTAAATACATGATCAAATAAAGTTAAGGATGTCGATTAAAGTTAAGTGATTAAACTATAAAATTATAAGTTGACTAAACATTAAAAGGTTAAACCAAGGTTTTCAATATCGGGATCCTATTTAGGATCATTTTCGTCTTTGCAAGATAGTGATCGTAAGATCGGATCGGGATCTTAAGATCCTACTATAATGTCATTTTCTTAATATTTTTTGTAATATTATACAAATTTACAAATTATTATATATCATAAACACAAAATTATATTAATTTTATATTGAAATGTTGTCCTAAATTATGATTACGAAACGTCTAATAAGATTTTTTTTGAACGGCAAAGTCTAATAAGATTAACATGTTGTTTTTTAAATTTTACAAACAATGATCCAGAAATTTGCAGTTTACTAGTTTATTATCCGAGAAAAGTAGGATCGGATCGGATTAGATCTTAAGATCATATGGTCATGATCAGGATCCTATAAGATTTTAAGCTTTCCAAGATCCTATGTAAGATCCGGATCGTTTTTGCTTTGCAGTATCGTAAAATCGTAAGATCCTAAGATCAGAATCGGGATCCTGACAATCATGGGTTAAACACTTAACCCACTATAATTGTCAAGTTTAATCACTTCTTGAGTGGGAGGTTGCCAAACACCAATACTAGCTACTAGTTTTGTATTCCATTTTGAGTAGTAAGCTATGCGGATGCAGTTTGATAATCACGTAGTAAGCTAATTGCAAGAACCGGACAATCTTTTGGTTATTAACCATCATGTGCAACACAATTGTGCTTTATCCAATTAGTGCAACATGTTAAAAATAAATAAATAAATAAATAAAATCTTTTATATAATAAAGGAATTACATCATTTCGGAGTTTTTTGACAAAACAATCTTATGGAAAAAAAAATTTGGACCAATAGAAGAGCTTTATTTTGCCACGTAGGAGAAATCTAGCAATATGACTGGTTAATAAAAAGTTAAAATTGAACCTCAATTGGTCAAACTTTTATAAAATTCGTGTGCTTATAAAAATTTTATCAAAACACATAAACTGAATATGTAAATATTAATATTAAGGGTGCGTTTGGTTCGTAAAAGGGTTTGGAATCGGATTTGGATTTAGTGTTGGATTGAAATAAAATGAGGATAGGGAAAATAAATAATAATGTGAAATATTGTTTTGTTTTAATATCAGATATGTACTTTATTTAAATTGTTTATTTATGTGAGTACTTAAATAATATAAAAACAAAAGGAACATGACAAATCTTGTGGTGCTAAGTTTGGAGAGAGAGTATCTTACTCCGAAATGTCAGTAAGGTGTCACAAAAATCACGAATTTATAGTGGAATGAATATTTGGGTTTAGTTTCATTGTTTGTAATCAATGAAGCATACCAAACAATGTATTTTGTGAAATGATTCCATTACTTCAATCAAAAGGCATGTACCAAACGGACCCTAAATGGTCATTAAGTGAAATTTAATAAAAAAAAAAGGACGCTCTCCATTCCATCATTCAGTGTCACCTCTCCTCAATCACCATCTAACCCACTACCACTTGTGATTCCAAGCTTAACTAGGATATTTTTTGCAATATCCTTGAAACTTACAAAAAATATGTAGTACTTCAAAAGCTTCTTTCAGCCACTGCCTTAATTCGTTCGTTCATGATTTACTTCAATTTAATTGTTTCTTCAGCGATTCTGGATATAAACTTGATTTTACATGAATGAATTAGAAAAAACCCTTTCAATGACCCAAAGGTATGATTTTGGATGTCTATTTTCTTTATTTTGTTTGTAATTGATATATGGTTTTTTGTCATATGTCAAAAGTTTTTGTAACCTTACTATCAATTTTGTAGATTTTTTGTTATAAATTATAAAATTATTGCATCCATTGACCCAAACACACTAAATACAGATTGTTAGTAAATCTGTTGGTAGTATTAGATTCCAGTATTTGATCAGACAAATAGGAGAATAGCTTTGATTATAAAACCATGTAAGCAAATTTAGGTTCCACTCGATTGCATATTATTAGTTAAACGGTTTCCAGTAACCAAAACGTTTATCAATTTGGTCGCTTGAACCAAGCGAGACATCTGAGGCTTTAAAACATTGATGTTACGGTTACTTTTAACTTTCAAAATATAAAAGAAGTTTGTGTTGTATGACAGGAACTGTTAAAAGAAAAGGTTTATGAACGTTTAGTGTATAGAACTAAAAAGTTGTCTCGCGATGAGCTTATGGCCTTTTTATATCGCTACTCGAAGTGACATTTAACTTCATGTCATTTTACACTTTATACTCACAAATATAGCTACGTTGCTAACCACTTTTATAAAACAAACAACATATAATTTTTAACACCTAAATGGATACTCAGATATGTAACCCTTATTTAACCTTAGAATGGATAATCAGGTATTTAACATGTTTCTTCGTTGGTTATGCAATCGGAGTTTTATGAAGAGGTGAAGTCAATTGAGTTGATTGTGAATTCTTTGGCGTTAGAAGCAAGGCATGTATGATGCATCTTATGGATATTTAGCTCTGTTGAGGCCGGTTGTTTGCTTATTAGGATTATTTGGACAGTTAAAATTAGTATTATCATTTTTCAAGCATAAAAAAAAGAGATGGACATTATAGGAAGGCATGCCATTCTACTTATTCATCATCAGTTACACCCAATAATTTGTTTCTTCAATGGGTCTGGCATACATGAATATAGAAGTATATAACTCAGCTTCTATACTAATATAGAAATGATGACTTGCTAGCTCAGTACTACCACAAATAAAGTAGTTTGTATATATATACTCGGAAACTTAATCACTGGACAGTGGACACTATTAGAGAGCTATTAAAGGCTCTATTTAGCATTTTTAGTCGTTAAATATAATATAAAACATTAGGTGCGTGTAATACTGTATGAGATTACAACCTCCTGCCATTTGCCAACATATGATATTTGTTACAAAGAACATCCTTTGTCCCAATAACATAGCACATTTGAGTAAGCAATTTAATTCGAGTCTTTGACTAACAATCATCTGCCTAAGATCCACATGCGCTGCACATAAATCATCTAATTATAGTTCTATATAAATATATTTTGTATGTAATTATGCAAACATGGTTCATATGTAAATTAGGTAATATGGCCATTATGTAAATATGTAAATCAAAGATATGGCCATTATGTGTTCATAAGGGAAGAAGTTGGTTTCTGTGACCAACAATTCAACGAAGTCAAGTAAACAGTATGGTCACAAGTTCCAATCCATTGGAATCCAGGTTACCGAGGTTCGTTATGTTCCATTGCCCATTTTATATAGGCGACATATGTTTTATTGTTGCTTTGCATTTTGTATACATAGGGTGCAAGTCTGCAATACATTAGATGGATAATTTTTTCAAACTAGGATAGTACCTTTGTAGCGGTGGGAATAATGCATGTGTGTATGCGCTTTTTGATTTCTGATTCTTATGTTTCATGATATACTCTCATGCTTTGTAAGTCTCTTTATTGCACAGGTTCCTGTTAGGGTTTCGGATGGACTCTTATTTGAACTGTTAGGACAGTCAGCTGGTGATCTATACATTTAAGAAGATGATATTCCGGTAGTACTAAGATCGTGGCAAGCACAAAATTTCTTAGTTACTGCATTGCATGTGAAAAAGGTTATGCAACAAATGTCAATGTGATAGGAGTTTTAGAAGTCCAAGTAAATGTAGTTTTATTTCATGTGACAATATGGGGGGCACACCATCACTTTCTGGACCAATGGTTTTACTGTAAATGATGGCCCTTTGAGGAGGTTGGAGGATCCTCAAAATGCATCAATGTCACCATTGCCACATCAAACGATGACATGTTTCAAGATTATCTTGGTCTCAACAACTGATGTTAGCTTTGGTCGACAACGAATTCTTTGATTCTCGAAATTAGTCCACAACAAGTGCTAATTTCATAATGCAACAAAAACTTAAATTAATAATAGTGGGTGGATGTGGCTTGCATTAACAAGTTCTCTACCGAAAACTTGTGGACAAGTTCCAACTTATATTATATTAGGCCCTAACATGTAAATGATTGAAATGTTTTCTGTCTGTAATGTTTCTTCCAATATCAGGCCCTCATGGTACCAACTTGCAAAAGAGAGTGGAGAAAAGTGTGTGTCCATGGTGGATAGTCAATGCCTATTTGATGCTCTTGATGTTATTGAAGTTCCATTACGTGATCCTAAAGATCCATTCAGGTATCACATTGATTCTTATTTCTGTATACTTCAATTAAACCTGTTTCCGGGCTAATATTTTTTCCCTACGTCTTTCTATTGGGTATGCAGCAGTCTTTGCATAAGTTATATTAAGGGATTGTTTATAACCATGGTTTCTGTTTTCATATTTGGTATATGAATATGTAATCGTAGAAGAGGAATTTACTAATTGGATTAAACTTAAAAGTACCTAAGTTTAAATAAGTAGCAAAAGTCTATCTTACAACATTCAATATCGTTTAATTTTAAGTAGTAATTACTATTATTTTAGTTATATACTTTTTTTAATTTATCTTTTATATAATTAGCTTTATACAGCATTCAAGAAATGGACAAAAAAGTGTTTGCCTGTCACGACCCGTTTTGACCCGCACAAGATGTACCCGTTTTGACCCATATGATGTCACACCCATCTGCCACCTTTAGTCACGACAGTAAATATGTTATTTTTAGGGATGAGCATTTCGAACCGAATCCCGGAACCGAACCGGAACCGTACCGATACGGTACCGATTCCCGATATACGGTATGGTACCGGTACTACGAAATAAGAAGTAAAAAAAATCGGGACCACTAATTCGGTACGGGACCGGTACCAAATCGGGAAATTCCCAAAAAAAAAACGGGAAAATCCCGATTTCCCGGTACCGATACCTGTACCGGTATCCGAATCCCGTTCGGTACGGTACCGGTACCACTAATTTATGCTCGGAAAAAAATCGGTACCACTAATTCGGTACGGGACCGGTACCGTGCTCATCCCTAGTTATTTTATATTCTTATGTGATGACACAATAACATGTGAAACAAACGTATAGATAGCGGGCATGTGAGGTTAGAACTCGCATGTATCCGGGGAAACTGCGGAGACTTTGTGAGTGACCTTGAGAAAGTGGAAACTTGACGAATGGTTGCAACACATGCATTTCATTGTCTGTCACTCTGTCAGGCGGAGTTATTGCAATGTTTGGACATGCTTGAACATCATATTTTGAGAAAAGCTTGGTTGGAAGGATGTCACAATTATTTACAATTATTCTCTATATTCAAAGGCTACAGGCTGCAACCTTCTTAAGTTTAAATTAAAGAAAAAATTACTCGGATGGTCCTTGTGGTTTACACAGATTTCATATTTAGTCCCTATTTCATTTTAATTACACCAGAGATACCTATTTTTTGAAACTTGTCACACATTTAGTCCCTAATTTTGGATGGGCCGTTAGTTTATCCGTTAAGTTATTTTCACCGTTAGTCCTCCGTTAATATTTTTTGCACCGTTAGTCCTCATTTTCTAAAAAAAAAGTCCTATTTTTTCCACCGTTTAGTCCCTCCGTAATATTTTGCACCGTTTCAATCTTTTACGTTTCGATCCATTTTTTAATTTGGTTTTTCCCCCCCCCTCCGTTCCGTTTTTTTAACGTTTCGTCCATTTTTTTTACGTTTATGTCCATCTTTTTACATTTTCGTCCATTTTTTAATGTTTCTTGTCCCGTTTTTCTAACGCTTTTTCGTATTTTTTTTTTACGTGTTTTGTCCATTTTTGGGTCCATTTTTTTACGTTATCCGTCCGTTTTTTTAACGTTTTCATCCATTTTTTACGTTTTAGTCAAATATTTTTACGTTCTCGTCGTTTTTTAAAGTTTGTCCATCTTTTTACGTTTTCGCATTTTTTTTACGTTCTGGTCCGTTTTTCTAACGTTTTCCCCATTTTTTTTTTACGTTTTTTGTCATTTTTTTTTGGTCATTTTTTTTCGTTCTCGTCCGTTTTTTTAACGTTTTCATCCATTTTTTTACGTTATCAATCTTTTTACCGTTTTCGTTCGTTTTTACGTTTACGTCCATGTTTTTAACGTTCTCCGTCCGTTTTTTAAACTTTTCGTCCATTTTTTTACGTTTTTGTCCATCTTTTTACGTTTTCGTCCTTTTTTACGTTCTCGCGTCCATTTTTCTAACGTTTCGTCTATTTTTTTACGTTCTCGTCCGTTTTTTTTAACAGTTTTCAATCCACTTTTTTTACGTTTTTAGTCACTTCTTTTACGTTTTCGTCTCGTTTTTTTACGTTTTCGTCCATTTTTTTTTTACGCTTTTGACTATTTTTTTGTGATTAGTAAGTATATAAAAGAAAAATTTGACATTTGATAAAAATGTTTGTGTGGATTTTGACCCCCTTTCTGGTCTGAATCAAATCAAAAGTGTAAAACACGAAAGTTTGTCCGGATATATGTTGTACATAAAGACTCGCTGTGAATTTAACCAGAAAATGCAAAACAAAGGGTTGTTTACTCACCAAAACTTAAGTCATTTTTTTACAAATTTATACTTATAAACTTTGTAAATTTTGTACTTGTTGTAAATCATCAAAAATTATTTGAAAAACGGACGAAAACGGATAAAAAGGGATTAAATGTTGAAATGGTGAAAAAAAACTAATGAAACATATAAAAATGGATAAAAACAGATAAAAACGAGAGAAAAATGGACGAAAACGTAAAGATGTTCATATAGTTTTCTCCTCTAAGACATATACACTGGCCAGTGAGCCCGATTTGATATATAATGAACGAATGATAACGAACGAAAACGGCTTAAGTTTTGGTAGTAAACAGCCCTTGTTTTGCATTTTTCAGGTTAAAATCTCGTGGGTCTCGATGTAAAACAACATTCCGGACAACTTTCGTGTTTTACACTTTTAATGATTCGGACCAAAAAGGGGTCAAAATCGTGATTTAAAATCGATACAGAAACATTTTTATCAAATGTCAAGTTTTCTTTTAGTATACTTACCTAATCAAAAAAAATAGGCGAAAACGTAAAACAAATGGCGAAAACGGATAAAAACATAAGAAAATGGACAAAAACGTAAAAAAGCGGATGAAAACGTAAAAAAATGGACGAAAACGTAAAAAGATTGACAAAAACGTAAAAAAACATGGACGAAAACGTAAAAAAATGGACAAAAACGTAAAAAGATTGAATAAAACGTAAAAAAAATGGACGAAAACGTTAAAAAACGGACGAGAACGTAAAAAAATGGACGTAAACATAAAAAGATAGACAAAAACATAAAAAATGGACGAAAACGTTAAAAAACGGACGAGAACGTAAAAAAATGGACAAAAACGTAAAAAGATGGATAAAAACGTAAAAAAATAGACGAAAAAGTTAAAAAAACGGACGAGAAAGTTAAAAAAAGGACGAAAACGTAAAAAGATCGACAACGGTACAAAATATTAATGGAGGGACTAACGGGTGCAAAAAATGAGGACTTTTTAGAAAATGAGGACTAACGATGCAAAAAAAATATTAACAGAGGACTAACGGTGCAAATAACTTAACGTATAAACTAACGCCAATCCAAATTAGGGACTAAATGTGTGACAAGTTTCAAAAAATAGGTATCTCTGGTGTAATTAAAATGAAATAGGGACTAAATATGAAATCTGTGTAAACCACAAGGACCGTCCGTGTAATTTTTTCTAAATTAAATCAATGTAAATTCATACCGTAAAATAAAGAAGCTAAATATTGATATTCAGGCCACTACAAATGCGTTGTCTAACCTCACGTCCCGTTTGGATGATAGGTTCTCAAGAATGGAACCCGAATGATGAGGACGGATGCAAGGCCAAATACCGTGTTCGTTCCATAAAAAAAATGAATTTGTTCTTTCTTTGTATGTATCGATATTTGTTAGGTTGTCATTGCTATCTTGAGCACAAAGAAGACTTGATGACACCAAAAGAATGATGTAAACTAAGCTGCGGGTAATCACCAGTTTCATGACATATGTTTTGCTCGAAAGTTTCAGAACAATATAACACATGCTTTGTTATTTTTTTTTTTTTTGTGACATCCAGACTAGGAGGAGTTCTGGAATGGTTTCACCTCCAACAAAACTTTATTTATTTTTTTATTATTTTTTTTTAGATGAAAATTATCGGTACCAAAATGCAACATCAAAATAGGCACAAGTAAACCATTATATTCTCTTTTATCAATGTTAGCTAAGGAACTCTAATAAAAAAAGAATAAAGATGCATTTGATTGACTATAAACTAACCTAATACATATATAAGTAACTATAAGGAAACAAAACTAATAAAATATAATGATCCTAATTTATTTAGAAAATGGTTTGAAGTAGGAAACCAATAAATAAAAGCTTATATACATAATTTCTTATTTTTAATGCAACAAGTAACTTTAATTTTTCTGTATTTTAATCGATAATAATATAAAAATAAAAACTTAAGAAAAAACACCGTGCGTGGACGGGTATTATAACTAGTTACTACAACAAAGTATTCATTTATTACTGCCGCAAAGTATTCAATAATGCTTGATTCACTAATACCACTTTTTTTGATAAAGGGTATATACACGGTGAAATATATAAAATCAAAATATAAACATTACGAATATGAGAAGAGAGGAAATGAACCCCTTTGGAACACGCCTATAGCACGTCAACAATGATGAGAACAGACTCACATCATTTACAACCCATTAAAACAAAGACCAAGAGCTAAGCTACATAAGAATAAGCAAATAAAACTTGCACAGCTCCTGGATGAACGCAAACAGCTACGTTTCAATCATTGAAAGTTTCCAAATTTCCTTCATTCTTAGCACCGAGCACTAGACTTGATTGTGATTGATGCTAGCTTTAACCTCACGATTTGTTTGTTACATTCCACCATTGATATTCAATAAAGCTTTCGACTAATCTTTTCTTATCTCGTGATGGTCCAAGCCTATTGTAATCCATTAACGGAGTTTAAGTAATCCCTAGCTAGTGGTGTGTATCACATTCCTCGCTCAATTCTCGAGTTAAAATTTGAGAGGAAAGGAAAGGAAAGGAAATGTTATATTTTTTGTGTTCTTGGGTGTTTTTTAAGAGAGGAAAGTGAAGAGTTAAAGAAGAGGGAACAAAGTTTAATCTTCCTCCCATTTTTTGGAGGAAAGAGAAAGGAAAGGGAAGTTAAACTCGAGAACTGAAGAGTTACCTTGATGAAGTAATATATGTAGCGATAATATTTTTTTGGCTAGTAATTTCAGTCAGGAAATATCAACGAACAAATGAACAAGTACTATCGATAAACTTTAGACAAAAAGTTAATGATAGTGGTTAAACAATATCGATGAGGTTTAGACAAAAAGCTAATGGTAGTGCGAATATGGGTTATTATTCTAATTCGGATAAACTAGACGTGGTATTATTCTTATACAATATATTATCTCATTTAAATTCCAAATTCGCCTATGTCACTGGTCGCTGTTATACTTGGATTAGAGATAAAGCCATTGAAAACAATCAATTCTTTGATTATGACATTTGTGATTGAAATGATTAGTTGATGTTATAAAACATAAACTTGACTTATTCTTGCGTTGACGATGTTGCTTGGAATATTTTGCGTCGTTTTGGAACACGTATTTGCCAATCGCAAAATCATGCTCGTGGCCCTAGTTGTTTTATCATAATCATATTGCAGCAGATCAAATTAGAAAGATGATACATCTATTAAAAAAAAAAAAAAAAAAAAAAAAAAAAAAAAAAAGTTCAATCTGCAAGATAAGCTGAGAATGAGATACCATGAAAAGGTTCGTAATGCACAACTTAAAAATAAATTACAAGACCATTATGATGAAGATATGTGGAAATAACGAAAGTTCAATGCTTTTAGTACACTTGCACACCACCAAAGCTTCTGCTGCTTGTCATCCTTTCTAAGAAGAGTGCGTATGAGTTCTTAAGGCTGAATTGAGTTTCGAAAACCCGGCCTGTCTCCTGTTTCTTTATCTTCTTGCCCATCTTCTCACGCTTTGGTTTCTCTGCTTTATTATTCTTGTCATGATATGTCTCGGAGTCTTCGTCAATGGTCGCAAGATCATTTCTAAGCAAAATACGGACATCAAGCTGTGATTCTTTACGCAATCGCTTTCTGCGTGTGAATGGAATTAAACACCAAAATCTTCTATTTGCTCTCCTCATTTGGCTCTTTTGTAATGTAGTGTATTTCAGTTTTTTGAGAAGATATATACATGAAGCAACGGGTATTTTTATAGTTGTGGAGTGGTTAGAAAGTCAGGGACTGATTCTAGTTATACAATATGGTTTGTCTAATTCAAGAGAAAGACTTTGTCTAATTAATAGTTTTTAAATGCTAATATATCATTAATCAAAGATGCAAACAAAAACGTATCAAACTTGACTTACATATCGACTTTACAATGATGGTATCCATTCAAGAGATCGAAACTAGTGGGCTCTCTCGAACTCTGGATATTCAAATACTGTTTGTATTAGAAATCGTTTTTTCTCAACCTCGACCCCCCACCCCTGTTCAATTTCATTTGTGTGTTTTAATTTGATAATACGGATCCATTATGTGATCTTTTTAACTATGGGATAAAGAGATCATGATATTATTACGATTTTTAAGAATCAAAGAACCACATCGTGACATTGGCTAATACACCACCAAAGCAGCTTCAATGTAAAAAAAAAAAAAAAACTTAACATCCCCTTAATCAACTCCAACAACTAGCTAGCAACTAGGATACTTAAAAGATTATACTTGAAATCTACGTATGAAATGGTTACAGTTTTACATTTCAATTGCCACCTTAGAATTTAAGGAATCATGTTTAATATTCAGCACTAATTATATTATCGTAACTTAGAGTAGTTTAGTAATTTAGTTACATTCGGCCTCTGAGATCTTCGTCATCTTGTTATTGATATGATAAAATGGTCATCGTCGGAATTTTCATGAAGAAAATGAAGAATCAGGAACAAAAGCACGGTTTTTCATGTAAGATTGATACATCATAATTTGTGGTGATGATTATTATTATTATTATTATTATTATTATTATTATTATTATTATTATTATTATTATTATTATTATTATTATTATTATTATTATTATTATTATTTATTTATTTATTTTTCTAAATTCATGTTCGTTATAGTTAACGTGGAAGCTTATCTTTACTTGTTTGAAATATTCTTTTGCTACTCCTGCTACCAGTAACTTCATATCTGCAAGAGCAGCCACAGTTCACACAGTCATGGTCTCATATACGTAGTATAACATAATTATTTCTCTTTCTTGGACCTGGTATGCATAGACTGAGCTAACGTTACATAAATTTATTGACTCGTATTAGACGTAGAGGACCGTGGACTGATTCAGTTACGCACCATGTCGAGTTTTAATGTGATCACCACATTTTATAATTTAACCAAAATACATAGATAATTCATGATTGTCCTGCGATAAAATGTCAACTTGACATTGATTTTATATAGAACAAATTGAAATCAAACTATTACTGTATCATTTAACTGNCAGTTACGCACCATGTCGAGTTTTAATGTGATCACCACATTTTATAATTTAACCAAAATACATAGATAATTCATGATTGTCCTGCGATAAAATGTCAACTTGACATTGATTTTATATAGAACAAATTGAAATCAAACTATTACTGTATCATTTAACTGCTACAGGAGACTGCATATATTTTACACATCTTGTTCAAATTCATTAATGTTATTCTGATCCGGAGTTTATTTATGGACCTTGCAAAAACTGAAAGATGAAAATTTGGTGCATATGATTTACTACTTTATCTTAGTTTAAGCATATGTAATGTAACTATGTAAGTGGCTATGCTTGTATGCCACATTAGTTTATCAATATTCTTGCTAATATTTATGAAGTTGTTACTGCAGAAATCTGCTCATGTTGGCAGCTAAAGATGGAAGATATCATCTCTTTACTAGAAATGGATTTGTAATTGTGCGCTTTCAGATGCTCAACGAGTTAATTCGAGTCTATCAGATGAAATTAGAAATTTAAAATAAAGAATAATAGAAAAGAAACAAGGTGAATGGGTCCAAAGGTCGCTGAGAGGGTGTTTTCATTACGTACTACCAACTAAATTAATTCATTTAAAGAATTAAATCAACATTGTAAAATTAGTTTATTATCTGAAGTGGTATTCAACAAGCAATTTACTAATTACAATCAGGGCAGTTCCATAGATTTGGGTGGCCCGGTGCGAAATCACGAATGAAGCCCCCATAAATCACGAAAAAGTTTAACTATTTTGGAAATAAAAAGTTCTTTGATATTACGCAAAGACATTAAAAATTCAACTTTGAAAATATTTAACAAGGACACTAAAAAGCAAAACATTATATACTTAGATATGTATAAAACTATAAATATTAACGGATGCATATTAAATTGGAGGCCCCTACACCACTTGCACATGCTAATCGCCGCCAATGATTATAATTATAAAAAAATAGGACAAAAAATTATAGGGGAGGTGGTTGACTTTGTCACTTTAAGAAAAAACATACGAGAAGTAAGGACCTATCTACTTTGTGACTTCTAATGCCTATATGCAAGAGTCCAACTCGCTATGAATCAAGTTTGAATATATCGAAATTAATACACTTGATTCGAGATTTAGAGTCTAACGAGTGGGGCCAGCGCGTTGCGGCGGGGTTTTGTATATTTTGTGGGTTGTACGGTGTAATTATTAATTTTGTTATTTAAATTATGCGTATGTTTATTTGGAAGGAATTATTTTTTAGTTTTTGTTTTTTATTTTTTTTGTTTTTTTTTGGGCGGTGATTTGGCAATGTAGCTAATAGCCTAATATACAAAATTATGTAACGGATTCGTTTTGTTTTTTTTATGGTGCCGTTGGATTTTTTTTTCCATTTTTTTTGCTTTTGTTGTCGGAGCTGTTTTTTTTCATTATTTTTTTTTGTTTTTTGTTACTATTTTTTTTATATTGTTTGGTATATCCTAAAAAAAAGTTTATGTAAGTTTATAATTTTTTTTCTCCAAATAGTTATTGGGCCTGGGTTTAATTTTTTTTGTTTAGTGTTAAAAAGTAACTCAGGACCCGTGCAGTTGTTGGCTTATATTCTACAGCAATGCACCAAGTCTGCTACATAAACATGGCCTCTTCTTATTCGTCACATGTAACCAATTTTTAACATTCATAATCCAATAACATCATCTAACTATATGCCATTTCATAACAATAAAGATGGGCTACTAAATGGCATTTTACAAAGTACTACTTATCTGCTAAAAGTAGTTATCTTCCATTTTCCTTGATCTAGATGTTCATAACTGATATTTCCCCTTCTTCCGGGTTCGGATGACAATGCAGCCTCAACATGCCAGGTCATATCGGCGATTGTCAGAGTCGCTTTGGATCCTCTTGTTGGGTCCGTCCAATTACTTCAAATTCAAAAAATAGAAATCAATTAAAATCACGATTGATCATACATGACTAACGTGAAGTTTAACAATGAACCAAAAAAGTTATCATCACTTTCCATAAAGAAGAATACCAGACTGCTAGGAGCCACCGACATCCAATCTCACGGTAGTTGTTTTGCTGCCTGCTCCCCACTTAAACGTCCAACATGCCATAAATGCTTACACCTTTCACCAAATAAACAAAAATGGTTAAAAATTAGTCAATGTAGAGAACTAAAAGTTTAAAATATTATGATCCTAATTACTATAACTTGCATATAGCTAATCAAGTTTGTATATAGTCTTTTTTTTTTTTCCTTTTTTTAAAGGTAGTGCTTGTCACAGGAAGTAAACTAGAGCCAATTATTTTATATATAAAAAAAAAAACGTCAGTTGAAGGGAGGGATAGTCACAGCAATTTAAGGTGGATATTTCAACCCATTTACGTGCAAATGGGATGATACACTTGTATTTTGATTTCTAATGGGTCGAAAACTAAAATTAAAAAAAGTTGGTTACAAAAATGATAGTCACCAAAGTTGCATCTGTAATCCCTAAAACCACCTAAATCATTTATATTTTAACTTTGCTTACTGATTTTGATCCTTTACCATAATTAACCCAATTTGACCTGCCAACCAACCCAATTTGACCAATTATGATGACAGTACCCTTTCTTAAAGTTATTGAAACGCAATTGTTTTGACATGTGACTAAACATACAGCATAAGACTATACTATTGAAATGCAAATAACCAATCAAAAAACCTGATAAATGGAAGTAGAGCGCACTCGACCAACTGCCTTATAACCAATCCCCAACTAGCTGTATATGTTAAAACCTTTTCAAGTATGATCAATGTGCCATTATGATAAATGAGGAACGTGTATGCTCAGGAAAAAAAATCTTTTTGAAAGTTGCTAAAGGTAAATTATATAGGTTAAAAAGGACTATGGTTAATTAAATATTAGGTGCAAAGAAGTAAACTTACCTCTTTGTTAAGGAAAATACTCTCAAGCCTTTTGATCCAATGTTGTGACTCAAAATACTATGAGCTTCCAAAAAGATACTACCAATTTCAATAACATCGGCCTTGCATAGCCTGTCGTTCATGTTACATCAACACGTAGAATCAATATGTGTGTGTTGTATTTTATAAATAGCCTGTAATGAAGCTAAAAAGCGATCAATTATGGGCAACCTAAGACGACCGACTCATATTAAAAAAAACACATTTTCAGCCAAACCCATTTCAACCTGTTACCCAATCTGCTCAACCAATCCCTTTTGCATATGTTAAATATACACTGATAATTAAACCTTCCATACATTGTAAACTAAAAAATCGTAAGGTAAATTGTGGTCAGCAATCTTTTTTTCCTGCTATTCTCAAGAGCATCTGCAAAATTGATGCCTTCAAATAAAATTGTCTGTTGGTTTTTACAATAAGATATGTATCAGAAAAGAACATATCAATATTAACCATAAGCACGTTGTGTAACGACACATATAGATTTTTTTACCTTAAGAACCACGTGATCCATACTTGTGATCGAAGAAGATCAGCTGCAACTTGCGATAATCTGAAAAGAACATATCACAGTTGTTATGTATTTCAAACGGGACAGACATAAAAAAGGCTATGAGAAAGGGAACGATTCAAGCGGTTAGTCAGTCATTGGTGACTTTATGTTACCTGAGATTTACCTGGTAACGAAAATAGTTGAGTAAATATTTATTTAAAGACTAAAGTATTAACTATATCTTGCAAGCATCGTTCTACCAACACACAAACTCATGACCACATTTACCTTGAGCAGCTGAATGTCCGCATCTGTCATTAGTATGCTGTGAGATAGGGATTTACCTGGTAACGATACATTTGCCTTGATAAGCCATAAGATAGGAATTTACTCATAGTTATCTTGAAACAATGAAAAGTGCGAGAAACACGAAATCATAGAGTACATGTGAGATAGAATATGGATTTAAAAAGACCACCTGATCCACTGTCCATAAATTCAATTGCCATATTCCTAACCCGAGCCTGGTTTACTCTGCCTACGAAAGGCCCTGCACCAGATGCGAATGACACGTGTGATTAAAAAAAAGTTACTTACTACTTAAATTCAATATAATGCTAGTAATGTTATATCTTTCTATTTATTCACTTACCATTATACACTATTATAGTGAACTATAGGCAAAGTAGACAAAGTGAGATCAGAACGAAAACAATAAATAAAATTAAATTAAAAAAAATAAAACGATCATGACGATTGAATAGACAGAAGGGTTTGATCTTTAAGGATGCATATCTCATTTTACGATATGATAAAATACAATTTAAAAATAAGTTAACCTTGGAATTTCTAGCCTTCAAATTCTCTCTGTTCTTATGAGTACCTGCATTTGGTACTTGTATAGATTCTGAACTCTAACATGGTCACTTCTAAAAGGCTTACCAAATGTTTGCCGACGTACATTCCATGTAAGAAAATTCCAACACCACCTGTTCATACCGAACATATGCACACTGTTATAAAAAAAGGTCAGTAAGCACTGTGGCAAATGGCAGCATGCTACCGCGTAGTGAAACGAATCTCAACATTCACCAAGGGCTAAAGAAACAGAGCCAGAGTATAGGTGTAAGCTCACATCGTAATAACGGTAACAGCAAGGTTCCTCTTGTCCATCTAGTGAGGCGAATCACATTATTAGTTTTGCAAAACAGTGGCTTTTGGCCCATGTACAATACAATGTCGATATAGGTTGCCACATGCGAATTTCATATTAGATAATAGTTTCATGAGAGGTTACCTCTAAGTGCATATAAGTTCTTATTGATGTGGAGTTGCAAGAATTTACTTTTCATCATGAGAGCTTACCTATTCAAGATTTTAAATCTTCATTATCTGTTCTATCTGTGCAACGATAGTTTCCTACGCAAGAAATTTATAGAGATAAAATTTTACATAAAAACAAACGAATCAACATTTAATATGAGTCATTTTTAATATATTCTTCTCAATAGCACACCTATACTATGATCCATAATAATCTAAATGTTATCGCTACATGGAGTATTGTCAAAAAACTATCAAAACCGCTACTGCCAAATCAATTGATCATTCCCAAAAAGAATCCATTTTTATCATTAATCAAAGCATAGCATAGTTTCTTTTAAGAAGTACACAAAGATCCAAACGCCCAATTTTTTTTATAGCTACAATTACTTCAAATTAAACACAAACTAATCACAGATAAATGAAAAAAGAATACTTTTAGCTTTCAAAACATAAAAAATGGAAAACCCTAATCATATTATGTGCAAATTTAAGTCCGAGAAAAATCAAGAAAATTATAAACATGAAATATCACCTGGAACAAATACGACCGGATCTATTTCATTGAAACATATGTCGTTTCTTTATCATAACCATTGGCCTTTTTTTTTTTTGATAATTGCTTTGACTTAATTTTGATGGATCAATTGGTTTTTTTGGATGAGGATTTTGACCAGAGGATCTCGCATTTGTGGGTGTGTTTTCTTTGTGATACCAAATTAAGAATAGGAGAGTATCACATTATCCGCTGTGATAATTTTTTGGTTAGCTTTGATGAGATGGTTTGTGAATAACATGGTGGGAAAAGAAAGATCGAGAATGGCGGTGTGCTGTGTGTTTATATGTGGTCGGGTTGCACTCTTGGGTACAACTTCTTGAAGCATGTTACTGTAGAAACAACCGTAGCAACTACAGTGTTTGAGGGGAGTGCCTTCCCCCTTTTAGTATATATATATATATATATATATATATATATATATATATATATATATATATTTAATTTTATTATATATATATATATATATTATATGATATATATATATATACTATTAAGGTATGTATATATATTATAAGTAGTATATATTTATATATATATGATATCAATATGGATAATTTGATTGAAAGTGCTGCCACTATACACACAATCTCACCCCTCCTAATGCTTAAAAAGTACAATAGTATGAATTTTATGGCTCAAAAATCAAAAATCTCAAGACTACTCTTTCTCTTTGCACCCGCTCACCTTTTACATTATTCAAACAGTATAGCAAAAGATAGAAGTCGAGACACATGAACGTTTACAGATTTTATGTTACGCCCTTTACATGTCAATTGGGCCGTGGCAAAAGGTCCAAGAAAGCACCAAAGTGGCAAGAATCCTTTGTTATGGGCTAGGATTCATCTGCTATATTTATCCGTATTCATTTGCATGTTAAGGAATGCCTTTGTCGTTAAGAGTCCTTGTTTAAGTATGTCTTGGTGGAACAAGTTTATTATTTGGCTATATATACCGAATAAATTAGTAATGAAAATCTCAGCTTTTGTCAAATAAATCTCTTCTTTTCTCTTCTCTATTCTTACGGAGCTTGCACACGCTATAGTGGTGCTACCTTGATACGAGATAAGTCGTATCAATTGGTGCTTTCATTGCACTCATGGCCATGGATGAAACAACGATTCGAGGGTTACTTAAAGAGCAACAGGATTTAGTGTAGCAGCAGGCGACTACATTGAAGTTGTAATTTGATGCTTACGTGCGGAATTGTAGGTTGCTCTAGGGCAGATTCAAGGGCGGCAAGGCGGTGGTGGAGATTGATAAGACGAAAAGTGTACCCGTTTTAGGGGTGTCATTTAAGCCCTAAATCGTATTTATTTGATCAAATATTGCCTTAAATCGTTTCTTTTCTCATTTTAGGCACTTGGGACGTGATTTCTGAAATATGAAGCATTTTGGAGCTTTTTGGACGTATTTATGCTCAAGAATGAATAAACCAACAAAGCCATGAAAAAAAGGTCAGGAAACACAACCTGACGGCGTCATGCCTTAAAAGCTGATGCCGTCACGAGAAGATCATGGAGATGGAAAATTCCTTACGTGACGCTCCAGAGAACTTTTGAGGAAGTTACACCTGACAGCGTCAGGTGTATTTGGAAGTAGGCCGTCTGGCCTTAAGTTAACCAGAGACGTCCCAGAAGACTTTTAAAGGTGACGGCGTCAGGATTCAACCTGACGGCGTCAGATGATATAGAGTGACGACGTCAGAAAGAAGGCTTGCACGAGAAGAAACCAAAGTGGAACGATCACAAGTTAAACAAGACAATCACAACTTGCGCGCGGAGTAGCTGTCACTGTTTTGGCCATAAAATCTTCATACGAACTCGGATTTGGGTGGTTCAAAAGCCCATGCGAAGAGGACGAAAAAATCTTCAATTTGGTGAAAATGACGGGCTAATGACGTCACTTGTTAGGGCTGACGCCGTCACCCTTTTCCAACAGTAAAGTTGCCTATAAATAGAACATTATAACTTCATTATTTGTAAGCCCCAAACTCTAAGTCTGATTCTAGGGTTAGGGTAGGTGTTTTTCCAGAAACTTAGAGGTTCCGAATCACTCCATAAACATCTTTTAATGGTTTGTTTATTGATTCAATCTTATGTTATGTCTTCAATTATCATTATTGTTGATTGCCTTCATTAATTATGCTTTGCTAAATCACCTTGTGTCTACTTATGATTGTGTGAAACTTGTGTATAACTAATTAGATCTTATTGATTTCTAGTTGATGTTCGTGTCTATCTCCATCAATTAGGGCTTGTTGATGTGTGTGTCTATCTCCATCAATTAAGGCGTGACAACTTCAATAGATCTACTTGGTTTAGTTTATAATTCTTGCTTCCTATTGTTTCTTGTTTTGATTGAATGTTTCATCAATGTTAGGCTGAAGAAAACTGGCTAAACTCCTATATGGTAACATGCTTGAATGTCTTAAGAAACATGTAACTAATGCGTACTAGGTTATTAAGGTAGCATTTAATGCATGAGCCACTGTTTACAATCCCTATGATTGGGTGCTTTACGCATCGTTGTAGGAGGAGATAAGAGCTCATAGATTTGGGGAGATATGTACGCCACCCCATGAATGGTATTAAGGAATACGTCCGTCACTTAAAACAAGGTTTATAGTCAATAGGTAGAATTGGATAGCTAGCAAGGAGTAATACATCATAGGTAGACATGCTTCACTTTTCTTGTAGACCCCTAGTTTTCTTTCCTGCACATTAGTTTAAGTAGTAGCTTTTGGGTTAGTTGATTAGCAACTAATTCCACCCCTTCTTCCAAACCGAGATCTTACTATCTTTCCTTTTAATATAAAAATACAAAAAGAATCATCCCTTATCTCTAGACCTAGTAGATAAATTTCAATCCTAACGAACACTATTCTTTGAGTTGAACGATCAATCCCCCGTACTTACCACTTCACTATACTACATCGGTCAGGTACACTGCCTGGTGGGGTTGTAAGCCTCTTGAGATCCCTCGAGAGGTAAAACCTGTTGTAAGGCCACAAAACCACGCATCAAGTTTTTGGCATCGCAGCCCGGGGAGTAGTTATTGCTTAGGTTGAAATTTTATTTTATTGGGTCTACTCATTAGATTCGTATCTAGTGAGATTTTTATTTTCTTTTTATTAGCTTTCCCGTAGTCTATCTTTTCTTTGTGTCTTTGTTCGTAGAAACCTTTCCATTGACTGTTCCGTTCACCATTATGGAGTACGCGAATCCACCATACTACCGACCACGAAACCCATTCGCCCCTAATGACATCTTGATGTTCAACCAATATCAAGATGAACCCATATATGATGCATGGACTCGTTTTAAAAATTTACTCCGAATAGTCCCTCATCATAGCTTCGATTTAGCATCCCTAACCCAAATCTTCTATGATCGTGTCAACCGATATGACCAAATGTGCATTAACGATTTTGCCAATTGGGACCTTAGGGAATTAAATGCTGAAGAAGCATGGGATGCCATAGAAGATTGTGCCCAATATTATTATAGAGTAGACAACCCAACGAACGTTAGTGCAAGTCAATTGACCACAAATTTCAAGGGTCATGAAACAAGTTTATTTGGGGATGAATACGCTAATGTTGAGATACCTAAGTGGATATCGCCTAACATCATAGTACAAAATGAATCTTATTGGATCTTCTAGCGAAGGGATAAACTAAGGGAGAAACAAGCAACCAACATTTTAACATCATTGGCACAAGGTTTGTTTAAACTATTTTTTACTTGCTTACTTGGAGCATGGTATTTTTTTTTGTTTATTTGTATTATAAGAATTATGTACTTGAGCTAACAAAATAATACTTTTGTAATATTGCTTTTTAGGTGATCTTGAAAGTAGTAAAGGGATGAATCAAGAATATGGTGTAAAAAGACCATGTGACCCTAGATGGGGTTCTCATTATGGTTCAGTGTTAAATACCAAGAAAATATATTCTTCAATTTGTGAAGTACTTTAAGACCTTAGCATTGATAGTGGTGCTCAAGACAATCGGGCTGAAACACTTCGTGTCGTAAGAAAAATCAAAACATTTGATTTTGTATTTTGTCTACACTTGATGGTTGACATCTTAGGGGAAACAGATGGTTTAAATAAAACATTGCAAAAGAAAGGCCAAAAAATTGTTAATGCAATGCATCAAGTGAGGACTTCTAAGAAAAGATTACTAAACATGAGGAATGGAGGATGGGAACCACTTATAGAGAAGGTTGCTTTATTTAGTGAAAAATATGATTGTGAACTTATTGATATGAATGATGTATATTTTGATGGAATAAGTCGCCGCATTAGTTCAAAGGTTAGCAATTTCCACTACAATTCAGTTGATATATTTGTTTCACTAGTTCACACTTCACATATTAGCCACTAACAATATGATTTTAACTATTTTTTTAGGTTAACAATTTGCACCATTACCGGGTTGATGTACTTTACTCGGTTATTGATATGCAACTTTAAGTGCTCAATCATCGTTTTAATGAGGTGAATACGGTACTACTTATTTGTATGTCTTCTTTGTGCCCAACTAAGGCTACGTTTGATATCCTCTTAACAAAATAATTCAGCACTCATTACCGAATCGGTCAAAGGTAATATTGTTAGGTAGAAAAAAAGGTCCTGAGTGTTCTGAATGGGCCGCCTCCCATATGTTTTCCCAGTGATTCAATAGCTTCTATCTTCTTCTAAATACCCATTTTTTTACATACGAACTCTCCTAACCACCTCACAAGTCACCCCCTACTCACAAAAAAATCTCTCATGTTAAGTCTGCTTGGTTTCTCTTGATCCCATTGTCATACAATTGTTGCAGGTAAGACTTTATTAATTTACGGAGTATATAGTTTTTCAACTTGTATCTTTAGTTTATCCAATAATTATTGCATCTTTTGGGACTTAAAAGTGAGATACCTATTGTTATTATATGCAAACTCCATTCTGATGTTGAAACAAAATTGATGTTATGTGATACAAGTTGTATTACTATGCGAAGCATGGAAACAAGATAATGTTATTTAGTGTCAACAAGAATGTGTAGTACTGTTCTGCATATGATTATTTGTTTGAATGTGTGTTGACTGGTACTTAAATGTGGATAATCCAAGCCCACAAAGTACCCCACAAGTCCTACCATCATTTGAGGCACCAACACCGCCCGTGACTTACCCGGAAGAAGTAGAAGAGACTTTAGGAATCCCAATGGAGGTAGAACCCTTGGACCAAGTACCACTAGAGGAAATAGGTTTGAATACTTGTAGTGATAACCTTACTCTAAATCCTAGGGAATTTCCTAGTGTTGATGAACCGGAACCTCAATCTTTACACACCTTTCCATCCTTAGATTTACATCTAGGAGACAAAAGAGGAACCGACCCACCCATCAACAATTATTATCCGGGTAGTTTTAGGATGAAGGAAGCCATTCACTCACCCCCTTCACCTCACGTGGCATATTTCCACCCTAAGGGTGTGTATCGCTACTTCCACCCGCACTTAATCATAAGTGTAGGGAAAACCTCCCCTATTTCCGTTAAATAAGGGTAGAGTCAGGCTCGTGACTCGAACAAAAATAAGTGCTTCTTGGGAGGCAACCCATGTTTTTAATTGTTTGATGTTTTTATTTGTTTGTTTGTGTCATATATGCTTAATCACAATTGTTTAATTTTCATGTTTCGAATAATTTGTGAAAATGCTTTATTTTGTTTTTAACCTCGTCTTAATTGCATATAAAGGTATTTCACAAAAAGATAAGTGTAGGGAAATTTATATTTTGTTAAAAAAGAACGAAATTCGAACGTGAAAAATTCACAATTCATGATTAGCATATATTCTATCTTGTTTGTGTGTCAATACTTGTGGGTATGTTTTATGAGTTCCTATTTGTGATTAATTCCACAAGTATCCTATCCTTTTATTGTTTTGTTTTGTTTTTATTTCTAAGTCTGGAATTTCATCTAGTTGTGGTTTTTCTTTGTTCGGTTTGATGCTTTGGTTTTTGGGTTTGATGATTACAGGTTATATTGGAAAAGAAGATGTACGTGCAACACATCAAGAGGATGATTATATTTCTAGAGTGAAGCTTATCATGTTCATTCTCTTGGAGGGAGATTCAACCATATTATCACATCATCCATACCGAGCGAATCAGGGGAGTATTAGTTTCTTTCATTCTCATTTATTTTACTTTTACATCTTTTATTTAGAACATTGGGGACAATGTTCGGTATAAGTGTAGGGAGGGTAAATTAGGATGACTTAGAAATTACAACTTCGCTTGATTTTTGTTTTGTTTAATAGTGAATGTGTAATAAAGCCAAGAGAAATATTGGTTAGGGCAATTTTAGCACCAAATTTAAAATTTTTTACAACATATAGGAGTGAAACTTTGGTTTTAATAAGCGTCTCATGGATAGGGAATTGTATGACTAGCACAAAAACCATACCACTCAAAAATTTCCACCCCAAATATGTGAGGTTCGCCTTTAGATCTTTAGGAAAAAGCATTCATTGTTGGTGCTTATGAGTGTACCGGTAGTTTATAGATTCTAGAACTTGCGTTTGTGATGCATACCGAGACCGCTAGTGAGACTACATTCGTGTAGTTAGGATTGACTACGTGATAAGAGGCATTAGGATTAACCCATTGTTTTACACCCGTGTTTTTGTTATAATTACTTTGGCTACATTGGTCAAGTAATTCTCCCACACCCTTTGCGTTGTACCCATTTTTGGTACACGATACCCCTAGTACACCCCTCAGAGCCTATCTTTTCGTTTCGACCTTTAAGCATCTTACTCAAAGTGAGAATTTGTTTACACCCAGTTAAATGTACACCCAAATCGCCTTAGCCTACCTTGTATGCACTCACTTTTAGTGCATTATTGTTACAACATATGTGTTAAACCCTTAGTTAGTTGTCTAATCACTTACATGGTTGCTAAGTCGAATCATATCTTGTACATATTGTTTTGGGACGATTGGGACTCATGGGTGAAGTACTAGTGTAATGGAGTAATGGGGAAGAACATCAATTATAACCCCCATATGTGCATTAATGTTTAAAGTACTCCAAGTGTCTTGATTTTCTTGATTCGAGTCATTAGAATAGTTATGTGTAAAGTATGTAAAAGTTTAAGTGTAGGGAGGAAACGAGCTCCCTTTGATGTATTATTTTGGATGGTAGAGTAAAAGTGTATAAAAATAGAAAAAGAAAAGAGAAAAACATACGGGCTACCATCCGTTTCTTTTATTTTATTGTTTAAGTCAAAATAGTGTCTTGGAAAAATACAAAAAGAGAGTCGTAGTAGTTTAAGTTGAGTCGAGTCTTGGCTTAGCAATGCCTCATTCAACATGTAATTGACCAAGATGATTGACTTGCCACCGGTAAAAATACCCTTTATCCAACAAACCGTGTTTTCCTTATCCCTACACCTAACGTTATAACCCTTTGTAAAGACCTCTTCGATAGTTTATCCTAGGTGCTTACGCCAAAAGTGGTGGAGGCGTGATCCTTTCCCAAGCCTATGGTAATCTATTTTCTATGACAGGTAATGAGTGATATTTCTCAATTTCCAATTATGATATATAAATTTTCAACACCCGAGAGATGAGAGTATCCAAACACTTAATGTGAGGTGCTAGTGTATAATTTCCGTGCTTATTCTGACTAAGGTGGAATGATCATTTGTTGTAATTACTTTTATATTCGTGTTAAATGACCCCTAACTTATATTTTGATTGGTGGAAAAGCTCATTTGCTTGAGGACAAGCAAATCCCAAGTGTAGGGATATTTGATAAGACGAAAAGTGTACCCGTTTTAGGGAGTCATTTAAGCCCTAAATCGTATTTATTTGATCAAATATTGCCTTAAATCGTTTCTTTTCTCATTTTAGGCACTTGGGACGTGATTTCTGAAATATGAAGCATTTTGGAGCTTTTTGGACGTATTTATGCTCAAGAACGAATAAACCAACAAAGCCATGAAAAAGAGGTCAGGAAACACAACCTGACGGCGTCATGCCTTAAAAGCTGACGCCGTCACGAGAAGATCATATAGTTGGAAATTCCTAACATGACGCTCCAGAGAACTTTTGAGGAAGTTACACCTGACGGCGTCAGGTGTATTTGGAAGTAGGCCGTCTGGCCTTAAGTTAACAAGAGACGTCCCAGAAGACTTTTGAAGGTGACGGCGTCAGGATTCAACCTGACGGCGTCAGATGATATAGAGTGACGACGTCAGAAAGAAGGCTTGCACGAGAAGAAACCAAAGTGGAACCATCACAAGTTAAACAAGACAATCACAACTTGCGCGCGGAGTAGCTGTTACTGTTTTGGCCATAAAATCTTCATACGAACTCGGATTTGGGTGGTTCAAAAGCCCATGCGAAGAGGACGAAAAAATCTTCGATTTGGTGAAAACGACGGGCTGACGCCGTCATTTGTTAGGGCTGACGCCGTCACCCTTTGCCGACAGTAAAGTTGCCTATAAATAGAACATTATAACTTCATTATTTGTAAGCCCCAAACCCTAAGTCCGGTTCTAGGGTTGGGGTAGGTGTTTTTCCAGAAACTTAGAGGTTCCGAATCACTCCATAAACATCTTTTAATAGTTTGTTTATTGATTCAATCTTATGTTATGTCTTCAATTATCATTATTGTTGATTGCTCTTCATTAATTATGCTTTGTTAAATCACCTTGTGTCTACTTATGATTTTGTGAAACTTGTGTATAACTAATTAGATCTTATTGATTTCTAGTTGATGTTTGTGTCTATCTCCATCAATTAGGGCTTGTTGATGTGTGTGTCTATCTCCATCAATTAAGGCGTGACAACTTCAATAGATCTAGTTGATTTAGTTTATAATTCTTGCTTCCTATTGTTTCTTGTTTTGATTGAATGTTTCATCAATCTTAGGCTTAAGAAAACTGGCTAAACTCCTATATGGTAACATGCTTGAACGTCTTAAGAAACATGTAACTAATGCGTACTAGGTTATTAAGGTAGTATTTAATGCATGAGCCACTGTTTACAATCCCTATGATTGGGTGCTTTACGCATCGTTGTAGGAGGAGATAAGAGCTCATAGAATTGGGGAGATATGTACGCCACCCCATGAATGGTATTAAGGAATACACCCGTCAATTAAAACAAGGTTTACAGTCAATAGGTAGAATTGGATAGCTAGCAAGGAGTAATAAATCATAGGTAGACATGCTTCACTTTTCTTGTAGACCCCTAGTTTACTTTCCTGCACATTAGTTTAAGTAGTAGCTTTTGGGTTAGTTGATTAGCAACTAATTCCGCCCCTTCTTCCAAACCGAGATCTTACTAGCTTTCCTTTTAATATAAAAATACAAAAAGAATCATCCCTCATCTCTAGACCTAGTAGATAAATTTCAATCCTAACGAACACTATTCTTTGAGTTGAACGATGAATCCCCCGTACTTACCACTTCACTATACTACATCGGTCAGGTACACTGCCTGGTGGGGTTGTAAGCCTCTTGAGATCCCTCGAGAGGTAAAACCTGTTGTAAGGTCACAAAACCACGCATCAGAGATCCAGGGGCTTTATTGCCGAGGTCCATGCGCCTGGATGTTCCTAAATTTCTGGGAGAGGATCCGGATAGTTGGATCTTTGCCATCACGGAGTATTTTGCGCTCCTTAACACACCTGCTAATCAGAGGCTAAGGATTGTGGGTTTTAATTTGGAGGGTGCGGCTGTGGAATGGTTTCGGTGGATGACACAGAATGGTTTGATTACAGATTGGGATCGGTTTGTGGAGAGTGTTAAAGATCGTTTTGGACCATCCAAGTATGACGACCCGCAAGGAGCCTTGTCGAAGTTGTTACAACTTGGTACCGTGGAAGATTATCAACGGGAATTTGAAAAATTGATGAATCGGGTTACTAATATACCCGAAACATTGCTCATGTATTTTTATATCTCGGGGCTTAAGCTACATCTTCAACGTGAATTCTTGGTATCCAAGCCAACAACACTTTGTGACGCATTTGCCTTAGCAAGTATTACTGAAGCACGCCTAGATGATCAGGTAACATCAGTTTTTGTTACTGCAAACAAGGCTGTGGCAAATTCTGGGGGGCAACGTCAACCAATTCCGCGTTCTGCGATTCCGTCAATCTCAGCCAACACTACTAAACAGGCCTTGTTGCCGACTCCAACCCCAACCCAACCCACAGTCAATGCAAATTCCAAACCACTTACAATCAAATGGATCGACTCAATATAGGGTTATGCTCTAATTGTGATAATAGGTGGACGCGAGGGCACAAGTGTCCAAGTAAATTTTTGTTGCTAATGACTGAGGAGGAAGACGTCATGGGAGATACGACCGGAGAGGGAGAAAATGATGCGGTAGAAAGTGGCGATATATCGGTCCTTAATTCACTTGTGGGTCACGGGAGTCCGCGTTCTCTCCAACTTTGGGGACAAATTGGTAAGGGCGATGTTCATGTTCTCACTGATAATGGTAGTACCCATAACTTTATTCGTCCCGATATAGTTGAGAAAGTGTGTTTACCTATCAAATCGATCAAAACCTTCAAAGTCTATATTGGTAGTGGGGAGTCTTTGTTGTGTAATAGTGTGTGTTCAAGCGTTACTCTTCAAATGCAAGGGGTGGTAATTGAGGTCGATTTATATGTATTACACATGCAAGGGCTTGACGTGGTGTTAGGAATTCAGTGGCTCCAACGATTAGCCAAAGTTACCCATGATTATGCGCAGCAAACCATGGAGTTTACTATTCTGGGTAATACCTATTCGCTAAAAGGTGATGCTTCACTCCGCGTGAAAAAATAAGTTTTCACCAGATGCAGGCAATAATAGATAATGAAGATGTCTATGGAATTTACGAGCTTCATTACCTCGCCAACGTGTCTGATGTTGCGGCGATGTCATCTGAGCCCGGGGTTCCGTGCTTGGCTGAGCTCGAGCCACTTCAGAAATTTGATTCAATTTTCCAGGTACCCAATACTTTACCTCCTCATCGTTCAATTGATCACCACATACATTTATAACCCGAAACTAAGCCGGTGAATGTACGACCTTATCGTTACCTGCATTATCATAAAGGAGAGATGGAGAAATTGGTTACTGGAATGCTAAGCCAAGGTATTATCCGTTTTAGTCAAAGTTCCTTTTCCTCTCCTGTTTTATTAGTCAAGAAGAAAGACGGAAGTTATCGTTTTTGTGTGGATTACCGGGCTCTGAATGCGGTTACGGTTAAGGATAAGTTTCTTATTCCAACGGCCGATGAAATGTTCGACGAACTTGGAAGAGCCATTATTTTTACCAAGTTAGACTTGCAAGCCGGTTATCATCAAATTCGGGTTCACGAAAGGGATGTTTACAAGAAGGCTTTTCGCACGCATGATGGACATTATGAATTTTTAGTCATGCCCTTCGGGTTGACAAATGCACCATCTACTTTTCAGGCAACTATGAACCGTTTATTTGCACCATATTTGCGCAAGTTTGTGATCGTATTTGTTTATGACATTTTGGTTTACAACACTTCTTTAACCGCGCATTTGGAACACTTGGAATGTATCTTTAAATGCTTGAGGGACCACCAATTTTATGTAAAGAAAACTAAGTGTGTGTTTGGGGCCGAGTCACTTGAGTATTTTGGGTCACATAATATAGGGGCGCGGAATTGAGATGGATCCCAAAAAGATAATCGCGGTACATGATTAGCCAGAGCCAACGACGCAACGCCAAGTGCGAGGAGTTTTGGGATTAGTAGGATATTATAGGTGCTTTATAAAAGGGTATGCAACTAAGGCTGCACCTCTCACGGAATTATTACGAAAGGATAGTTTTAGATGGGGGGGAGGGATCAGGAGGCGTCAGCTTTTGGTGCACTTAAGCAACAATTATTTATGGCACCCATTTTAAGTCTACCGGATTTTAAGCAAGAATTCGTTGTGGAGGTTGATGCGTCTGACTATGTGTAACACCCCCAAAAATAGAGAATCGCGGAATCATACAAGCATTTGGGGTGCTACGAAATAGGAATCACAATAAAGAGAATGGAGTAGAAGTCCGTTTAAAATATATTACATAATTATTAAGTCAAATGTAATACATAAGTTTATGTTTTGTAAAATAAGGCCCAGTTACATGATTGTCCCAAAGTTTTCAGAGTAACTTTTGTGTAAAAACACTTAAGATTCTTATGACCTTGCCATGCACTGCCTTCAACATAAACATACTTTAAGCACCTGAAAAACATGCTAAAAGTCAGCTAACGCTGGTGAGTCTATAGGTTTAAAGTAAATAGCACGTATGGACCATAGCAATAATCAGCAAGTACACACTAAACTCGCATGCAACACTAAGCTCAACAACCGAACTAGACAAAAGTATGCCAAAGGCATGAATACAATAAAGGTGCCCGCGAGTGATAATCCCCAGTCACTCGGCAAAAAGGTCGTCATGGTATACGTTCGCCTTGACCATGGCATGGCCAACCGAACGGATGAGTCACCCTCAATAGATCTATTTATATCATACGCGTTTCCCAGCAGGAATTGACGATTGTCGATAATGGGCAAAGTGGGATTCAAGCAAACTTAGGTTTCCGCATACTAGTGTGTAAAAATAAGTTCAGTTTTGGTCCATGAAAACAGTATTGCATGTTTCTCACCCCAAGGTTTATAAAATAGTACTTATAAGAAAATGGGGCTATAAACTCACCTTAAAAGATAGCAATCCGCTAGTCAATAAGAAATAGTGCAACCGCTCCGACACGCGACCTAGGTAAGTATGGTATGTCTTAGTACAACGTTCTTGTGTTAAGTGTTTGACTCTTTCGAAAAGGTTTTTGCGTTATGTGTTACCATGTGCTTGTGTATTTCTTGCTTGTTGTGTGGTACGTATGTTTAAAAAGTAATTTATTAGAAAAGCTCGTGACAATGGCTCGTGGCGATGGTGAATGGTGTGAAAGTGTACAACGGAACATCTGTATATTGTATTCATCGTCTTAGTACGTAGTAATATATATATAAATATATTTTGTTATTTATAATATAATTAAATATTAAGTCCTCATAATATATACACTTGTATTTAGAAAAGTATATAAAGGTAAGTATTTTGTGACATACTCTAAGTGTTATAATTTTTAGAAATTTGGGCATGACCCGTTCGTTGGTTAAACGTTTCCATTTTCCTCAAATGTTGCAATTTCTCAAATAATTTACTAGTCACTTTATTCGTAATAACTATATTATTCGTTATTAATATAGTTATCGTCTTAATCCGTTCTATGTTATAAAAATAATCACCGTAAGTTCAAATATATGTAAAAACTCGTTTTCATCATCCGAAATATTTATTGGGCTTAAACTTCACTATTGGGCCCTTTAACCCAATATTAGCCCAAAACCATATAATACGGTTTTTAGTTACGTTTAATATATCGTTATATATCGAAATTAATTTTTACACGTCCGATAATAATTTTTGGCCAAAAAGTCAAAGTTGGAAAAATGTTTGTTGGGCTCGGTTCTACTGTTCACCGCCACCCCTTTATGGGCCTATTGGGCCATTTGGCCCAAAACCAAATAATAGTGTCTAAAATTCATATAATTAAACATAATTAACACTTTTAATTGTGTTTAATCCTCAAAACACAAAGTTTAGTCAATATTATTTTTATCGAACTAAAATAATATATTTTGACTTAATAAGATGAATTTCACCAAAAATTATATTTTTAACTAATTATTTATAATTAGTTAAAGTTAATTAAATATGTAATTAATTATAATCTTTCAAGTAAAATTCCCACCAATTCACCACTTGAGCCAAAATTTTATGTTTTTCAAAACCCCAATAATTTCATAATTTTTATGTTGGCCGATTTATATACACATGGGTATATGTGTATATATTTCTTTAATTTGTAAAATTTGTATTAATTATGTTTGTGTCTTAAATTTAGTAGCACAATTAGTAAGTCTTACCACACAAGCAAGAAATCTACACATTTACTCCTAGCATTTAATATGTTTCGATCCATGCATTCAAACATACATATATGTAAACTTTTCATCTTAACAAAATATATACATTTAGCACTTGGTAACACGTTAGATCTTTATAAAAACATGTAATAAACAAGATTTGAAAAGTTTTGATGAATCCTTACAAAGGTTATGTTGGAACGTGGCTAGGAGAAGAACAAAGAGACCCAAATGACTTCCAATTTAACCCAAATTAACTTATGTATAACCCAAAACTCTTGTAAATATAACCATACTATTCTTGATCTTCAAATTTTTGAAAGAAATGTGTTTGTGTGTGTGTTTGTGCTCGGCCAAAGAAGAAGAAGAGGAAGAAATATAGAATTTTAGGTGCTCCCAAATAACTAGTTAAAGAGTAAAAGTTGGGTATTAGATTTGGATAATTGGATGTATTGTGGTTAATATGGTGTTTAAGGGATTTTAGGGAGATTTGCATGTGCACATAAGTTGGTGGGTGCATGTGGCCGGTTCCAAGGGTATCCAAGGGGGGAAAATTATAGTTTTACTCCTCGTTGGTATATCGTGTGTCGGTTTAAGCTTAAATGCAACCGTTACGTCCCGGTTTGACGTTTTTGGACACGACTACGTAAAATAAAGTTTTTAGCCACGGTTTTGTCAGAAAAGTAATAAAATGAGTTTACTGACTCAAAAATATATTTACTTGACTTTTACCATAATTACTGTGGTGTCGGTTCGCGTGCGGCGTTGTTTTTCAGAAAATGTGAGAAAGCTCTCAGTAAATTACGAAACTTGTCAGTAACTATCCGAAATGGATTAATTTGTGTTTACTGACAAAAAGAAACTTTTTTAGTATTGACTGTAAGCTACAGTATGTAGGACAGCTCCCGAAAACATGCAGAAACATGCAGAAGTGTGCTAAAATGCATATAACGTTCAAAGTAAGTATAATAAATAGAAATTTATTATAAAATTAGTTTATGAAAAATATCATTTGTCACAGTCTCCCCTCCTTAGGGGAAATCCGTCCCGGATTTCAGTTCAAGCCATTCGATGAGTTCGAAAAGAGGTGTGGATATTTACGCTTGATCTCGTCCTCTCGCTCCTAAGTGAACTCGGGGCCTCTGCGAGAGTTCCAACGGACTTTCACGATTGGGATACGACTTTGCTTCAGTCGTTTAACTTCCCGGTCCATAATCTCAATAGGTTCCTCGACAAAATTCAACCTTTCGTCGACTTGGATCTCTTCCAAAGGAATAGCAGAATTATCATCAGATAAGCACTTTTTCAAGTTACAAACATGAAAAACGTCGTGCACAGCGCTGAGTTCAGAAGGTAATGCGAGTCGATAGGCTACCGCCCCGACTCTGGCAAGAATCTCGAAAGGTCCAATATAACGAGGGTTCATCTTCCCACGTTTACCAAATCTGATCACGCCTTTCCATGGCGAGACCTTCAACATCACTTTGTCACCCACTTGAAACTCAAGGGGCTTTCGCCTTTTGTCAGCGTAGCTCTTTTGGCGATCACAAGCAGCTTGCATATGATTCTTGAACTGAACGATTTTTTCAGTAGTTTCGTGAACTAAATCTGGTCCAGTAAGTTGGCTTTCTCCGACTTCAGCCCAACAGATCGGCGATCTGCACTTACGACCATAAAGTGCTTCGTACGGTGCGGCCTTGATACTGGTGTGATAGCTGTTATTGTAGGAAAACTCGGCTAAAGGTAAATACTTATCCCAGCCGTTTCCGAAATCAATAACGCACGCTCTGAGCATGTCCTCCAGTGTCTGAATAGTCCTCTCACTCTGACCATCAGTTTGAGGATGATAAGCCGTGCTCATATCAAGATCCGTTCCTAATGCATCCTGAAGTGATCTCCAAAAACTGGATGTAAAACGACTATCCCTATCAGAGATAATAGAAACTGGCACTCCATGCCTTGCCACAATTTCCTTTACGTATAGTCTGGCAAGCTTATCCATACTATCGTTCTCTCTCATAGGAAGGAAATGTGCAGACTTAGTGAGTCGGTCTACGATTACCCAAATCGTGTCATAACCGCTCGATGTCTTTGGCAGTTTGGTAATGAAATCCATGGTTATCCGTTCCCATTTCCATTCTGGAATCTCTGGTTGTACCAATAAACCTGACGGCCTCTGGTGTTCAGCCTTAACCTTCGAACACGTTAAGCACATGCTGACGTACTTAGCTATATCCGCCTTCATGTTTGGCCACCAATATAGCTTCTTCAAGTCTAAGTACATCTTGTCAGCTCCTGGGTGAATAGAGTATTTGGACTTGTGCGATTCGTGCATAATCAGCTCACGAATTCCTCCGCACAACGGAATCCAACTTCTGTCTCCATAACACAAAACTCCATCAGACCTTTTTACGAAGCCATTCTCGCTTTCTGGCATACCGTAAATTTTCTCGTCTGGTCTGTTCTCTTCTTTCAGCGCTTCCAGCTGAGCCTCAAGAATCTTCGCTGGAAGAGGGGAAATAATCGTCATCCCTAACGATCTTACTCTGAGTGGTTTGACCCTCTCCTTTCGACTAAGCGCATCGGCAACAACATTTGCCTTGCCCGGGTGATAACGAATCTCACAGTCATAGTCGCTAAGCAATTCTAACCATCGTCGCTGTCTCATATTCAGCTCCTTCTGGTTTAAGATATGCTGTAAGCTTTTGTGATCCGTGTACACCACACACTTAGTACCATAAAGGTAGTGTCTCCATATGCGTAATGCGAACACAACTGTGCCTAACTCCAAATCATGAGTCGTGTAATTCTTCTCATGAGTTTTCAGTTGTCGAGATGCACACGCTATCACCTTTTCTCTCTGCATTAACACGGCTCCCAGACCTTTGTGTGAAGCGTCGCAGTAAACGACAAAATCCTCACTACCCTCAGGTAAGGCCAAAATAGGTGCATTGCACAACTTTTCTTTAAGGAGTTGAAAAGCTTCTTCTTCTTCTTCATCTCCCCAGTTGTACTTTACATTCTTCTGAGTTAATGCAGTTAAAGGCTTAGCTATCTTGGAGAAACCTTCGATAAATCTTCGGTAATAGCCGGCGAGTCCTAAGAATTGGCGTACCTCTGTGGGTGTCGTAGGTGCCGCCCAATCTTTGATTGACTCAATCTTGGCTGGATCCACGTGAATACCCTGACTGTTAATCACGTGACCTAAGAATTGTACCGTAGATATCCAAAATTCACACTTCGAGAATTTGGCATATAGCTCTTCCCTCTTTAATAAGTCTAAGATTAGCTTGAGGTGTTCCTCGTGCTCTTTCTCATCCTTAGAGTATATCAAGATGTCATCAATGAACATAATAACGAACTTATCCAAGTATGACTTACACACTCTATTCATGAGGTCCATGAATACTGCGGGTGCATTAGTTAAGCCGAATGGCATGACTTGGAATTCGTAATGGCCATATCGAGTCCTGAACGCCGTCTTCGGGATATCCTCCTCCCTGACTCGAAGTTCATGATAGCCTGATCTCAGATCAATCTTGGAGTAAAACGATGAACCCTGAAGTTGATCGAATAAGTCGTCGATTCTTGGGAGTGGGTATCGGTTCTTAATCGTTAGCTTATTCAGCTCCCGATAATCGATACACATCCTGAAGGATCCATCCTTCTTCTTAACGAACAGAACCGGAGCTCCCCAAGGCGTAGAACTCGGCCTGATAAAACCTTTTCCTAACAGCTCAGCCAACTGCTCTGACAACTCTTGCATTTCCGTAGGTGCTAACCGATAGGGCGCTCGCGCTACCGGCGCGGCTCCTGGCACCAAATCAATTCGGAATTCAATTTGTCGAGCAGGCGGTAGTCCAGGTAAGTCTTCTGGAAAGACTTCCGGAAAATCCCTCACAATTGGCACATCTTCCAATCGTTTCTCTTTGGGACTCTTCTCTTTCTTCTCGGAGACGTGAGCTAGAAAGAGGTAGCATCCTTTCTCGATGTACTTCTGCATCTTCGTACACGAGATGATATTTAACCTTGACGAACGCGCACAATCAGTTCGATCTCCCTCAATGACGAGAATCTCATTTCCGTAAGGTACTCTGACGATCTTTTCATCACAGATGATGACGGCATGGTATCTAACCAATCCATCCCTATGATGACGTCAAAACTACCTAACTCTACCGGCATGAGATCGATATTGAAAGGGTGATTTAGCAAGTTTAGAGTGCAGCCTCTTATAATGGTATCTACTCTCTCTAGATTCTCATTAGCTAATTCTACGTCAAAGACGTTATCTAAGGTGGTTGGGGCAATACCAAGTAAATAGCTAAATGTAGTCGACACAAAACTTCTATCTGCTCCCGTATCAAACAAAATCGATGCATAGCGATTATTTAAAAGAAACGTACCCGTCACCACATTCGGGTCGTTCTGAGCTTCCCTTCTGCCAATAGCATAAACTCTGGCAGCAGCTCCTCCTCCATTGCCCTGGTTTTCATTGTTACCAGCTGTCATCTGGTTACTACCACCATTCCCTTGATTTATGGGGTTTTTGCACTCATTTCTGTAGTGACCCTTCTCACCACAACCAAAGCAAGTGACCTCTGCCTTACGGTTGTTGGGTGGTGCAGCTTGAGCAGTAGCTAGGGATCTAGACCGACAGTTTCTGGCCATATGCCCTACTCTCTGGCAATTACGGCACTTAACTGTGCACTCTCCCTGGTGATGTAGCTTGCAGCGGTTACAGAGAGGTGCGTTCCCTACGTACCCTCCCTTCTCAGATGTACTAGCTACATATGCTTTTGCTACATTCTGCTTCTTGTGTTGAGAGTGACCACTGTTACTCCTAGCATGATTTTCCCACTTTCTCTTGTGGTCAGCACTCTTTTCTGGAGCATCTTCCAACAGCTGGTCCATCAGCTTGTTGGCCGTCTCCATGGTCTCATGAAGATCCTTAGCCTTGGAAGTAGTCACACTTCCCTTAATCGTCTGAGGCAATCCTCCCACATACCTCTCAAGCAATCTGGTTTCAGTCTGGACCATCTCTGGGCACAACAACACTAGCTCTTGAAACCTCTGGTTATAAGCAGCCATGTTGTTATTCTGTACCTTCAAATTCCAGAATTCGACTTCCAACTTCATCACTTCATTCCGTGGGCAGTACTTCCTGAGTACCATTTCCTTGAAACTCTCCCACGACATAGCATAAGCAACCTCAATACCAGCTGACTTCTTGTAGTTGTTCCACCAGGTCAAAGCAGCATCCATGAGAGTGAAAGATGCATACTTAACCCGATCCTCATCACTACAGCCATTGATGTGAAACACTGTCTCTAACTTCTCAATCCATCTTAACAATCCAATGGCTCCCTCTGTTCCTCTGAATCCTCCATCCATAACCTTCTTGAATTCGTTGTAGGAATAGCCACGGTTGTTGGTAGGTGGTCTTGAAGTTCCAGTGTTGGTAGTTGAGTTGTTCGCTGCAGCCAGTGTGGCGGCTACACGATCACTGACAAGCTGATCCAATGTATCATGATTCACTACTGGTGGGGTTGCTATGGCCCTGGGTGGGACCGTACCTTCAGCATTCCTCCCTTTTGTAGTTCTTGCCGGAATAGCATTCTCTGCAGTTCTGCCACGCGCAACTCTCGCTGGAGTAGGTGGGTTAGCAGTTCGTCCTCGAGTAGATCTGGTTGACTTTCGCTGAGGTACCATTTATCTGCATCACAAAAGATGGCGATAAATGAGATCTTGTGTATGGATAAGAATGTCACATGAATATATAAGTATCATAGACACGATGCAAGAATAAAGACAACCAATAAAGGAAACGAACAATCGAATAGATAAACTAGGCTTGTTATATTTATAAATCAAATCTGAAGTTCACAAAATTACAAGCTAGTCTAGAATGTCGTCACTAACTGATGACTCATCAGTTTAGTGGAAAGTACAAGATCTTACGAATCTAGACTAAGAGCGATCACGCTCGGCGCGCATCCAATCAAAAGCTGCTGTCATCCCTCCAATGGCAGCCTCCAAATGAGTCACACGATGCCTGAGCTCCTCGTTCTCTGCCATCACTGCTCCAATCATGTACTCAGCAGTCTCAATCCTCTGCCATTGAGCACGCTCAGAACCTCGAGCTCTACTAGGCATCCTATGAGTCTGGTGATGACCACTCCTCAAGTCTCTCACCTGAGCTCCCAACACTCCGAGCTCTCTACCATGCATCCTCTCAAAAGCCTCAAATCTGGCCTGGATTCCAACTCTCTCTCTACGATCTCCATACAACTCCTCAAACAGCACACAAGCAGCCCTGTCAATCGTACCAACACGCCTCTCTATCCTCTGTAGGCGGTCGGACTGCTCTAACCTCTGAATCTGATCAGAATGAACCTCCAACAATAACTCCTGGTTAGCTGACTGCACATGTATCTCCTGTATGGCAGTCAGCTCCTCACCTATATCTGGTGAATCCGGATGTAGAGATACTGCCTGTGATGACGGTGGGGAAGGTATCGGTGAAGCAGGTGGCACGAATGGAGGTGTCGACGGAGTATACTCTGGACTGGCAGCCTGAACAGTATCGCATGGAATGTCTACCCACTGAGTATCCCCTGAACCCTGTACCTGAGCATCCCTGGAGCTCTGTCCGATCTCAAATACACCCTGCACATCCTCCATAACACCCTTGCCATTAGATGGCACATCCCTCCATAACTCACCATCAATCTGCATATCACCAGCAGTAGGCTCAATCGGTGCTGTCTCAACCTGAACCTGTACCGAATCAACTACTGGATCCTCCATCGGATCCTCATCCTCATCAGAATAGGATGATATAGATCTTCGTAATCTCTGACGTGGCGGAGAATAATCTGGAGATGAAACCGGTGAATGAACTGGAGATGGAGTAGAGGTATCCGTATAGCTATAATGGGACCTCCTGGATGATGATATTAACACTGATGAGCACTGCATGCGACGCCCGCGCACTCACCTATAAGAGTGTCGGCGCCTGATAGGTGGATCAACTGGTGCATGCTGTGTCATAGTGTAGAGCTGAGCAGGAGATGAACGATGAGCTGAAGCAAAACGAGGTAAGAATGGTGAAACTGATGCTGGAGCTATGTGTGTGGACTGAGTGGCAGCCGTGATGACTTCCATAAGCGGGTTATCCAAAAACGGAACTGGCTGACGAGAAGGAGATGAGTGTCCAGCAGATAGTATGGGCTCCGAAACATCGAACTGACGAGACATGGTCTGTGACAAATACGGTGCGGTATGTGTAAGTATAAAGAAAATACTTATATTATATATGTTAAGTAAATACTAACAGCACAATATAGCACTTAAACATATAAAGCAAAAATCAACTAAATCATAGCAAACGAAGTAGGCAGGCATCCGGCGGTCATAAGAAGCGTTTTTTATAAAAATGGTTATAGTTTAGGTTTTTAATTTACCTAGTTCTCTATAACCTAGGCTCTGATGCCAATCTGTAACACCCCCAAAAATAGAGAATCACGGAAGCATACAAGCATTTGGGGTGCTACGAAATAGGAATCACAACACAAGATAAAGAGAACGGAGTAGAAATCCGTTTAAAATATATTAAATAATTATTAAGTCAAATGTAATACATAAGTTTAAGTTTTGTAAAATAAGGCCCAGTTACATGATTGTCCCAAAGTTTTCAGAGTAACACTTGTGTAAAAACACTTAAGATTCTTATGACCTTGCCATGCACTACCTTCAACATAAACATACTTTAAGCACTGAAAAACATGCTAAAAGTCAGCTAACGCTGGTGAGTCTATAGGTTTAAAGTAAATAGCACGTATGGACCATAGCAATAATCAGCAAGTACACACTAAACCCGCATGCAACACTAAGCTCAACAACCGAACTAGACAAAAGTATGCCAAAGGCATGAATACAATAAAGGTGCCCGCGAGTGATAATCCCCAGTCACTCGGCAAAAAGGTCGTCATGGTATACGTTCGCCTTGACCATGGCATGGCCAACCGAACGGAGGAGTCACCCTCAATAGATCAATTTATATCATACGCGTTTCCCAGCAGGAATTGACGATTGTCGATAATAGGCAAAGTGGGATTCAAGCAAACTTAGGTTTCCGCATACTAGTGTGTAAAAATAAGTTCAGTTTTGGTCCATGAAAACAATTTTGCATGTTTCTCACCCCAAGGTTTATAAAACAGTACTTATAAGAAAATGGGGCTATTAACTCACCTTAAAAGATAGCAATCCGCTAGTCAATAAGTAAATAGTGCAACCGCTCCGACACGCGACCTAGGTAAGTATGGTATGTCTTAGTACAACGTTCTTGTGTTAAGTGTTTGACTCTTTCGAAAAGGTTTTTGCGTTATGTGTTACCATGTGCTTGTGTATTTCTTGCTTGTTGTGTGGTACGTATGTTTCAAAAGTAATTTATTAGAAAAGCTCGTGACAATAGCTCGTGGTGATGGTGAATGGTGTGAAAGTGTACAACGGAACATCCGTATATTGTATTCATCGTCTTAGTACGTAGTAATATATATATATATATATATATATATATATATATATATATATGCTAAATAGAGTAATAGTAGTAATTAAGTATTTAATTAATTTAGTTTATAATTAATTAAATATGCTTGAGATATCTTTATAAATTTTATATTTATGAGGAAATACTATATTAAAAATATATTTTGTTATTTATAATATAATTAAATATTAAGTCCTCATAATATATACACTTGTATTTAGAAAAGTATATAAAGGTAAGTATTTTGTGTAATACTCTAAGTGTTATAATTTTTAGAAATTTGGGCATGACCCGTTCGTTTGTTAAACGTTTCCATTTTCCTCAAATGTTGCAATTTCTCAAATAATTTACTAGTCACTTTATTCGTAAAATTTAGTACGCACTAACTATATTATTCTTTATTAATATAGTTATCGTCTTAATCCGTTCTATGTTATAAAAATAATCACCGTAAGTTCAAATATATGTAAAAACTCGTTTTCGTCATCCGAAATATTTATTGGGCTTAAA
>LBNU01037185.1:150111-166979 GCA_014162995.1 Artemisia annua | reverse complement strand
TGGTTTAGATGAGTGTTTAGTTCATCATTGAGGTTTGGAGATTTATCTCATACGAATGCTTCTATTTTCTTATAAGAAGGAAATAGAGAGTCGAAGTGTTGGGAATGATCTTGTGGTGGTTGTTGTTGTGGAGGTTCTTGTGGTTGAATATAGTGGCGGAAGCTAGGATCTCCGGAAGGATTACCATGAAGGTTTTTGTAAATTGGGTGAAACACAAATGATGGTAGGTGTGTATGACCTTGATCTTGTGGAAAAATTGAGGGTCTAGCATATCGGTAAGCCAAATGCTCTACCAATGATAGTTGATGGGGTTCATGTTCTAATTGCTCACTTGGTTGAGTTTCCATTTGAGCAATGGTGTCAAAGAATGACAATGATGGAGGATTAGATGATCTAGATGATAGATCTTCAAACATTTCCATGTTTGGTGATGGTAGTGTTGGAATTGTTTGGAGGAGTTCCATGAAAGTTAATTTTGGTGATTGAGGTGATCTAGGTGGAAGGTTGTCCAAAGTTTCCAATCGTGAATGTGGTGATGTTGGTGGTGTATGAAAAATTTCCATTGGTGTAGGAATTGGGGATTGNTGGAGGATTAGATGATCTAGATGATAGATCTTCAAACATTTCCATGTTTGGTGATGGTAGTGTTGGAATTGTTTGGAGGAGTTCCATGAAAGTTAATTTTGGTGATTGAGGTGATCTAGGTGGAAGGTTGTCCAAAGTTTCCAATCGTGAATGTGGTGATGTTGGTGGTGTATGAAAAATTTCCATTGGTGTAGGAATTGGGGATTGTGGTGATGGAGTTTTTGATGGTTGAGTTAGTTGCAATGTTAAATCATTTGATGGTGAAGAGGTGTATGGGTTTGTATTGCCATGTTTGAGAGAGGATGTTGGAGTTTCAAGATTAAGCGAATCTTGAATAGTGATTGTGTTTGTGTTGCAAGGTCTTAAAGATGGTGTTTGTGTAGAAAGGTTGAGGTAATCTTGTATAGGTGATGTAATGTTAAGTGATGAGTCACTTGATGATGATGAGCTTGATTTGGTGGTTTTGTTGAAGCAACAAGGTTTTACACTAATCCTAGTGTGTTTTCTTGATGATTCGGATGAGGTGTTGGACTTAGTCATCTCAATTCTTTGGCTCTTTAGAGTTTTGAGATTGAGTGAAGTAATGGTTTTGGTGTGAGTTTTTGGTTGTTCAAAGGTGATCAAATTTATAAGAAAAACATGTCATGAAATGAGTGTTTGGATTTGATGTTCCACCATACAAAAATGGAGGTTTGTAATGATTTGGAAGATTACCAAGAGCTTGTCAAATCATTAGAAGTCAATCCAATGGAGTTGGATTGAGTGAAAGATCATCATAAGCACTCAATGCTATGAGTTCATGGGAGATGTTTTGGTTTTAAATGTTGTAATGGTTTGAAGGATCCTTTTTGAGGGTTCCTTGGGTTAGTTGGTTTTTGAATTTGAATTTTGGCGGGAAGTGGCTTCCTAATTGTTCTAATGGGTGAAAATGGTTCTGATGTGTTTTATGGAGTGTTATGAAGGTAGTTTCTCACTAAAGGAAAGGATTTAGTGTTTTATGAATTGTGAAATTTTGAAAAGTAAAACTAATTTTCTGCAACGCACTGGCGGAACCTTCGGGTTACACAGGCGGAACCCTTCTGAGGGTTCCGTGTGTTCCGTTGGGCCAAAATCTGGGTTACCAGAAAATTACACTGGCGGAACCCTTCTGAGGGTACCGCCAGTTCCGCCAGGCCTGTAAAACAAGGCAGTCCACTATTTTGACCCGCAAGACGATTTTTATATTTTCCGAAAACTCCTAAAAGTGAAAATATAATGTATAGCGGGTTAGGAAATACAAAAATTAGACATCAAAACACTCGTCTTATTGGACTTTGACCGGGGGCTAGCGAATATTTCTATACTTAGTAAGAATAACATAAGCATGAAAATTCAATAAGATCACATATCCTTATTCATCACAAGTAATGAGACATACAAATAGTCAAATAAACGTGATAGTGCATAAAAGCAAATAACATAAGAGCTTAATAAGAAACACATAGTTTAACGTCTACAACGTTCTAAAAACTAAATAGTGCCAAACGCTCCTTAAGCTTCATCACACAAGCTATCCAACTTCTTCTTCATTTTTCCCATGTACCTTGCCATGCACTTCCACATTCCTTTTGTTTGCTTGAATTCTTCAGACTCATTCGTTATTGTGGGAAGTTGTTGAAGGTAGTCTAAAGGTGCTAGCTTTGAATTTGGAAGATTTCCATCTTCACTCATGTCGGATGATGATGATGATGGTGAAGGAGAGCTAGTGCGTTTCCCTTTAACTTTGAACACTCTCTTGTCACTTAGAGGGACGAATGTGTGAGCTACCAAATTGTAGTCGAGTTTAATTCCCCTATTGTTTGGAGGAATGGGAGAGATGGCTCTAAAGAGGCGAGTAAGGAGCATTCCATAAGGGAGAGCGGTTGTTCCTACTAATGGTTTGTCGGCCATTCTTTTAGCTAGGTAGTAAGCTAAGTTGAAGGGTTGACCGGTGGAAATGCTATAGAGCATGTAGCTAAGACATGTGTTGACATGGTCTCTATTTCCTATGGAACTTATGACGTTGGCCCTAAGAATTTCTTCCCACTTCTTAAATTGTGGTTTAAGCTCATTAAGCTCCATACCAAAGGGGTCCTTATTCACATCATTTCCCGAACGATTCTTCCTAGTGTCGGAGGTCCTAACAAAGAGATGCTCTCGAATAACTTCCTTATTAGCAAGAGGGTCATGGTATGGATAGAAACGCTCGATAGAATCAAGGCTTGAAAGGGGCCACTTATCCGTGTAGAGACAAGTACCCATACTAGGGACGCCAAGCATTGTTGCAAAATCTCTCAATTGTATGAAATGTGGTGTTTGATTGGTTGTAAAGGTTAGTGATATCTCACCATCGTCATCTAAAGAGAGGGTTATGGTTGCGTAGAATTCTAAGATGAACCTAGGACATATTGGCTCATCGATATCAAGGAGACAATCAAAGTTGATTGCGGCGAAGTTTTGTCTAATGGATGTTCCTTCTAGAAAGGATGGATCAATAGTTCTACCTTCATGAACGTAACGTTTTTCTAAGGCCTTAAAGGTTTCTACTTGAACTTTATCAAGTCCTTTGGTCTTATGGTGTTTGGGTAGGTACTTAAGGGTTTCCTTGTGATCGGAGAATTTTGCGGGAGGCATGTTGATTCCTAGAAAAACACAAAATCTTATGTTAACGACTTTTAACAATGTGGATGTTCTAATGTGTTCCTATATGCAAACAATGTGGAGACTTGGTTATCTTGACTCGTTTAGAAGCCCAAATTGTTTTGTTATGCAAATTTTGTTGGAAAAACAAAAGATAACCAAAACGCTCCTAATTGAATGTGTCTTCGATTGAATGTACCCGAAAATACATATTAGTTATGTATCCCCTTTAGCATTCAAGAGACAATATGCAAGTGATGTTTCAATGATGTTTTTCATTTATTTTAATAATGTGGTGAAGAGTTATGTTCTAGTTGGTAAAATTATTTTGAGGGACAATGCACTTGGTGTGTTTGGTAATAACAACAAAGGTGAACTCAATAAACAAATGATGCAATTCTTAACTAATGGAAGACATGATTGGTTTGCAACCAAGTTTTTCATGAATTAAAAGTTTTATGCATAAACCCTAAGATTCTAGTTAATGAATCTAAATGAAAATGTCATACATGAATCAAAAATGCAATTATGATTAGAACACTTACAAAGTTGATTGGATTTGAAGAGATTTGAGTGAAAGCCCTAAAATTCGTGTGGTTGTGTGTTTTTGAGAGGGTGATGGCTGTTTGAAAAGTGGATGAATAAGTTAAGAGGGTGTTTGGTTTTAATATGAATTAAAACTAACTGCTGGTTCGGCGGATATGGCGGAACCAAAAACTTGGTTCCGCCCGTATGGGCTGAGGGTTCCGCCGGTTCAGCAGAAAAACAAAGGAGATATGTTGTGATTGTTGTGATCATACTCTTGTGTTCAAAACTAAGGTTTTAGGTTTCATAAGTCCTAAACTAGGTCTAGGAGAGTTGGAAGATCCTAATCTGAGAGGTTTTGAAAGGATGTCAACCAATGTGGTTATCGTAATGGACGTTATAGGTTGAGATGTTCCTTAATGAACATTTTTACCAATCCTATGGCGATGAATCTCACTGTGTCATTCTAAGAGCATAATGGATTTGATTGATGCTAACGTTGACGCTTCCTTTGTTGAAACGAGGGATTCCGTCGTTGACGTGAGTTTGCTTCATCTCAAGGAGTTTGTTAACGTGCTTTTTCGTCCAATGCCGTTTTGAGAGCTTTAAGCTTCGTTTGAGAATCATTTGGTAAGAAAGCATAAAAGTGCAATTACAACTTGTGCTTTTTCTCTTATCTCAATCACCGTCATAATTCAACTAGGTGTACACTTATGGTTTCTATTGCCGTTCCTTTGGGATACCATAATCCTTGTGTAGTATCTTTTGACGTGTTCAAACACTCTCTTCCAAAGGAGACGTTTTAGATACTTTTCTAAAACGAGCACATAGATAAGCACCAAACAAAATGTTGAATCTAATTGTTATGAAAACAAGTGGTCTTCCGAACATTTCTCTATGTTTAGTTTTATCTACGGATTTACTAATCCCATTCTTGATAAGTCATCAACTACTTAACTATTGAGAACAAGAAAGTAATTAGGAATGTCCTTGAGTGATAATTTCTTGCTTTTGGAGCTTGCTTGTATTATCAAAAATTCTTTCAATTATTGACACTCAAAAATTCAAGACATATGACCTATGTCAATATTGCTTGATTCAATGTTTGACTCGAGGTAAGAAGACATTGTTTATATTTTGAACTTTTAACCTTAATGTTGTGACACTCGTTAGTTTATGACTTTAGAATTTTAAACATCTATGTTTATTCCTTTTAATAATTCATCTTCCTTGTCATTTTACTTAACTTGCTTGTCTTACCATTGTTGGACTTTTGACTAAGTCATCATCTACCGAAGATGATATCTTAGAATGAGGTGATCTTTCGTTAAATGTTATATTCAACGACTCGTCGACTCTTTAGGTTTCCTTTCAAAAAAAAACATTGTGAACTTTATTAGTTTTTGAAAAAGTCCAAGAGGTACAACATCATAAGACTAAGTGTCACTTATGGTGTGTAAATTCAAGATGTTGAAAACTCATTTTCTTCCATGCATCCTAATTTATGCTAATGTGATTTTTTTCACCTTGTGTGTTTTGTGTGAAATTATCATAAAAGAGTGGTTGAAGTAAAACACAATTAAAGACCCAAAGTGTGGTGTTTAGGAATGTTGTTTTGCAAGCATCACAAAAGTGTTAGACATGTTATCACTTAGGAGATTCTTAGTTAGCTCATTTGTGAGCAAGAGTTAAGTGAGACTTACTCAAGAGTTTCTCATGTTTATCTCTTGACGGTTAAAGAACCGAACACACCTTATATCTCCTACTAGTACTAATGACGAAATTCCTTGTCGCAGAGAATCTAATCTTAGTTAATTCTAATAGCACGTAAACACTTAAGGATACACACTACCAATAACACATACTATAACACATAATGCTAGAATAAGATGCAATCAAAAGGCAAGTTGAAGTAATGCGTACCTTTCAAGTTGCTTAGAGATGCTATCAAGATGATAAGCTCAAAGCGTAAAATCTTGGTTTGACGATACGCTTGGAAACTCAATTACTCATGTATCCAAGAAGGTTAGATAATCATATAAAATCATAGAATATGATATTCTTAATCCTTTTGTCATGAGTTTCTATTAGAGGTTAAATTATCTCTAAATCTCTTTTCTAGGTTTAACAAAGTTTACTTGCTTTGTTTTACTTGTTGATGGTGCTTTTGAGTTAAATCCTAATCCGGTTTTATCTCTAAACAATTTTTGACTCCTCAACAATCTTTCAAGAGATTTTGAGCTTTCATCAAATTTAGCTAACATTTTTCCTTTCTCATTTTGCTTTTTAATCTCATGTTTGTAATCTAGACATAATTTACATTCTAGATCAATTTCAACATTACTCTCAAGTCTAGACATTTTATCTTCTAACAAGATTTCCTTTTCAAAATTATTCACAAAAGATTTTGAGGACTCATTGTTGAAGATGGTTTTTAGGTTCATGTTACCTAAAAGTTTAGACTCATTTTCTAATTTAGAAAAATCTAAGAGAAATGTGTCAAAGCAAAAATGTTTGGTTTCAACATGTACCTTGCTTGTTGTTTCAATAGATTGAGAATCACTAATCGGATGATCATGATCATCTATATCCGTGTCTTTCCATGATTCGCAAGCAAATTCTCTTTGACATACGTACTCATCTTCACTTGTACCTTCATTTAAAACATTTAAACTAGTAGTACATGTATTCACTTCTATTAAGTGTCTATCTATTAGTTTTTCTAGAACTTTTAACTTATATGTAAGATCAAATTGATCATTTTTGACTTGACATATTTCTTGATGATGGTTTGACAAATTTTTCCAAATATCATTAGCCGTTTGACAAACTAACACTCTTTCATATTCGACACTTGGTAAAGCTTTATAAATCATTATCTTAGCTTTAGTGTTTTTATCAAGTTTTGGATAATCATTTTGATTTTCAAAGCTCATGTTCGTTGGTTTGAAATCACCAATAAAAATAATATGCCAAAGGTCTTGATCAATTGATCTCACATAGTTTTCAAATTTACTTTTCCTTTCAAGAAAGTTTTCTTTTTCATATAGCGGTGGTTTCTGCCATTCTTTGAGATTTTCAAAATCCATGGATCGATCCATGTTTTAAAATACAATATATTTTAAAGATTTTGAGTAACGTAGCTCTTGATGCCAATTGTGGAAAACTAGAAGGGGGGTTGAATAGTTTACCGCTTTTTAAGTTAATTATCTTTTAAAACTTTCGTATAATAAAAGATATAATCTAAGATATACTTTTCAAACAATCAAAGATGTAAGCAACGATACTATCAAAGATATGATCTAAAAGATAATGAGTAGCAAGTAAGAATAAAGAAAGAAACGATCAAACCATGACACGAGTATTTATCGTGGTTCGGCTACAAGGAGCTCTATTTTCCTTACCCTACGTCCACGCCCTGAGTATCCAACTCGAGAGTTTAAAGCACTAGTCAACAAACTCCTTTCCCGGTGGAGAAACCTTTACACTCGTCGCTTACACGTTTATCCAGTACAAAGCTAAATACCGAGTTCTAGTTCAAGGTAGAACCAACCTATCGTCGCCTAATTCCTTTACCGACACTAAGCTAGATGTCGAGTTCTTTACCAAGGGTACAACCACTCCCGTTAGTTCTTTTACAAGGGTACAACAACTCCCTTCACACTATGTATTTTAAGGCCTAAAATACTAACCGATCACTTCTACACAAGATATAAATTAAGTATAAACTATCAAAGTCTATACATAACAAAGCTAAAAAGTTTTGCAACTTATGAGTTGAAACTTGTAACTTCTTGGATGAACTTGTGAACTCCTTTGCTACATAAGAGAATCACACAAGTCAAATGTTACTGAGTTAGATGAGAGAATATGTGAAATATATGTCCTAAAGTGATAAGAGATTTCTTGCAAGTAGTTTGGTATTTATACACAAACAAGTATCAGCTCTGGCGGAAACGGCGGCACCCTCAAAAGGGTTCCGCCCGTGTAACTCTAGGGTTCCGCCAGAACTGACACTACAATACTTGCACACAAAGTTGTAATAAATCTCTCCAAGACAAACAAGGTCACATCAACTTATTTCATGCATTGACTCAATGTGGAATACTTCCAAACATGTGTAAGAACCAAAGATGGTAAAACACATAAACTTTCCATAAATGCATATTGATGAGATGTGACACTACAAAACTTGCACACAAAGTTGTAATAAATCTCTCCAAGAGAAACAAGGTCACATCAACTTATTTCATGCATTGACTCAATGTGGAATGCTTCTAAACATGTGTAAGAACCAAAGATGGTCAAACACATAAACTTTCCATAAATGCATATTGATGAGATGTGACACTTTCTTTTTAAAGAAGTAAAAACTTATGTTATGTTTAAAAAGAAATGTAAAGTCTAGTTTATACAAGACTTAAAACTAAAGTGATGATTTACTTATAAGCTAAAGTTTGTACTTTGTCATTAACAAAACATAGCAAAGATCGTAAAATATAAATAACGTTTTTAGGCGATATTTGTATTAACAGTACAAACCAGGGTTGTCGAACCAAGTCGCGGATGCTTTATCACGGATGTATGAGGATGAAGAGCTGATTAAGGCTGAATTCATGGCTATTAGTCAACCCATTGTGGGGTTACTTGTGAATTTGAAGAGTGAAAATGAAAACTTTGAGGAACTTAAGGTTTTGCACAAAAAATTGGATAATGGGAACGAGCCAGAAGGATTTAGGCGCGAACAAGGGTTGCTGATTTTTCACGATCGTTATTATGTAGGTACGGAGTCCAATTTAAAAGCTACTGCGCGAGTTCCATGATATACCAAGCGCTGGCCATGGGGGAGTTAAAAAGATGTTAGTCGGGCTGTCGGCATTGTTTTACTGGCACGGAATGCGCAAATCCGTGGAGGATTATAATAAGCAGTGTACGGTTTGCCAACAAACTAAATATTCTACACAAGATGTGGGCGGGTATCTTAAGCCTTTACCAACGCCAGCAGGAGTATGGGAGGATGTCTCCATGGATTTTATCGCTGGAATACCACTTTCTAAAGGATTCACCTCGATTTTGGTAGTGGTGGACCGTTTTTCTAAATATGCCCATTTTGGAACGTTTCCTACTAAATTTAATGGATATAAGGTAGCCGAGTTATTTAGGGAAATTGAGGTTAAACACCATGGAATGCCCAAAACTATTGTTTCTAATCAGGATCCGATTTTTGTTAGCAGTTTTTGGAAGGAGTTGTTTCGATTTATTGGAACCCAACTTAATCATAGCACAGCCTATCATCCACAATCTGATGGACAAACTAAGGTGGTTAATCGAGGTCTAGAACAATACTTAAGAGCTATGGTGTCAGATCTTCCTCAACAATGGGCGCGTCTGCTACCTTGGGCCGAGTACTGCTATAACACTAGTTATCATAGTAGCATAAACATGTCGCCATATCAAGCCTTGTATGGTCGATTACCCTTGACTTTAATTCCCTATCCACCTAGAGCTAGTAAAGTTGCGGCGGTGGATGAACTTTTGATAGAACAGAATGAGGTAACACGACAACTCAAGCGAAATTTATTGGCTGCCAAATTGCGAATGGAAGAGTAGGCGAATCGTAAACGTAGGGAAGTTGAGTTTAAGGTAGGAGATAAAGTGTTTGTTGAGTTTAAGGTAGGAGATAAACCTTATCGACAAATAAATCTTGCTAAACGTTTATCTAATAAGCTGGCCAAAAGGTTTTACGGGCCTTATGAGATTGTGGAGAGGATTGGAAAGGTAGCTGTTGATCCCAGTTGAGCAAACGTCTAGTATAGAAGCTGACTTGAATAGAAACTTATATAATACGCGGAATATATTATATAACTTAAGATGAACACAAGAACAATGAATATCACACTAAACACTTCAATATATTAATTATACGAGCACTCTTACAATGCTAGGGTTTTACAACCTTGAAGTGAATTCGACTTTTTTTAATAATTGTACATTCTCTAACCCTAGGGATCTCCTTTTATAGACAAGGAACCCTACACGGTTTACAAAGACTTCTTACACACACAAACGATATTCTAAACCTATAGAATATTTAATGCAATCATTAACATAAATACATGACTCAATACTATAATTAACTCTGAGCAGTAGAGTTCTTCAATATGAGCAGCAGAGTTACAATTCCAGCAGCAGAGTCAGTTAGCAGCACATTGATATTATTAGAAGCAGAGTTACAAATACCATTTTTGAACATTTCCAGACTTGAGTACTTTCCATTCAAGATCACCATCATTAGGTTCAAACATAAGCTTTAACCTGTAATAGTTTATCAATTCATTTCCATCTTCTGGTCTTGCTGGTCCATACTTCTCGTTATAAAGCCTCCAGAGATCACATACATCACTTCTATCCATATGGTACATCATGTGCTCAAATGATAGAAAGTGAGTCCATGTACCATTAGTTCTTTCAAAAGCCCACATAATTCTTTTCTTGCTTCCATAATCTCTAAGTCCCACTATGTATGATACAATTGGATGTTTAACATATAGAGGTGTAGGATTTAAGAGATCTGGTTCTTTGTGTGGTGAAAGAAAAGTAAGAGTCATCACTCTTTGCCTGTCAGCCTCATCTCCAGTACTTTCTCCCTTATTCAGTCCAGAACCACCACCACCATCAACCTTTCTCTTTTTGCTTGCAAATGTTTTCTGAATAGTTCCTCTCTTTTTGCTTTCATCAGAGAGAACAGGTTTGATGTCAGATGTATTCTTTTCTTGTTCTGCATCATTAGGCTTAGCAGCACTCTCAACCTCTTTAATCTTCTTAGGCTCACCAGTAGATTTATCACCTCTGAGTTTTCTGTTCATTTCAGCTATAATCTCTTCATCTTCTTTAGAACCTATAGCAATGATCCTATCACACTCAGTTCTGGCATGGTGATACATTTCATCAATTTGAGAGTCAGTCTTTTCCCTTAGAACAGCCATTTTAAGTTTCTTAACTTTGTTAAGATATTTTTCCTTATTTCTTCTTTGCTGTAAAGGTGTTGGCCCTTTGAGAATCTTTTTCTTCTTTCTAGCAGCAGCAACTTCCTTCCTCTTCTTGTCAGTGACAGTGTTTAACCAAGCTTTGACATCAAAAGTAGGAACTTCTTGCTCCTCAATCTTTACCAGCTTACTAAACTCAATGTCAACCTCAGTCTTAATCAACACATCCTCCCATGCTTCATAAGCTTTAAGATCATTTGCAACTTTTTCAGCTTGAAGTCTTTCTGCTTCCTCAAGCTCTAAGTATTCTTGTTGTTGAAGTTTTAAAGCTTCTCCTCTATCAAGTTTCTCAAGCTTATCCTTAGGCCAAAATTCAGGTGGAATTTGAGAATAATCCACTTCTTCATCACTTGAATCAACCTCAGGTTTCTCTTCCATCTTTCCTTTACCTTTGTCAGAACTTGAAGCTATAGACTTAGCTTTCTTGATAGGAGCAGAAGGTTCTCTGATAGACACCCCCTTTGTTGGCAACTTAGAAACATGAATAGGTTGAGTGAATGATGTTGGTTGTGTTGTAGGAATCTCTGTAGGTGGTTGTGGTTGTGATTGTTGTTGAGATTGTTGTTGTTGGTCTGTTGTCTTTGCTAATTCAATCATTGCCTCAGCAGCAGCTTTGTCACTAGAGCCAATAGCAGATCCCTGTGCATCTGCAGAGTCATCTTTTGATTTAGCAGCAGGATCAGCAATATTATCTTTATCAGCAGCAGAGTGTTCAACAACATGTTCATGAGCAGCAGAGTGCCCAGTAATAGTTTCTTCATTCACTACACTCTGATCAACAACACTAGGAGCAGCAGTTTCTGGAGTAGCAGAGTTACCAGCAGCAGATTCTGGAGCAGCAGAGTTACCAGCAGCAGATTCTGGAGCAACAGAGTTACCAGCAGCAAATTCTTTCACAGTATCTCCAAAAGCCTTTAAAGCCCCACTCATCAACTCTGTAGCCTTCACAAGTTGTTCAGGTTCCAAGTTTTTGAGTTTATCCACTACTGACTCTGAAGTTTCCACAATTTTCTCCAATACAGCCTCATGCCCTTCTCTGTCAGCAACCACATAATTTTCAACATTTTCACCATCACCACCACTATCAATCTCCATATCATCACCCAATAATAGACCATCATCAGCAACATGATCAGGTTCCAAGTTTTTCAACAGCAGCTAGGTAGAGAAGGGGATCCAATGTGCTTTGAAGGTCCCACTTTCTTAATTTGCTTGAAAGTTGAAGATCTTGATTTCTTCAATTTCAACAACAGCTTCATCTGTTTCTGCATTTTAGTGACTAGCTTGGCTTGTGCAGAAACAGTAAACTCCAACTTGGTGCATCTGGTTTCCAAAGTGGTACATTTACCCATCAATTCCTCAATTTGTTTCATTCTAGTCTCATCACTTCGACCTGTATTACCTGGTCCGAGAGGTGAATCATGGACATTGTCATTTTGTACAGTATCATCCATCAATTCCTTAGTCACTGATCTGTCCTTATCACTTCGGGATGTGTGACCTTCCCTGAGAGGTGAATCATTGGACTTTTGCTCAGTATCAAACCTAGTTTGATCACCTGAACCCCCTATATTTTCCATTTGGCTAGGGTTTCCATCACTGGATTCAGGTTCAGAAGAACCTTTATCACTAGATGTTGCCTTGGTTCGGGTCTTATTGATGTTAACACTGTCCTGCTCTGCTTCTAAGCTAGTAGCAGTAGTGTCAGCCCTTTCCAATCTGCCTTCTCCATCACCTAAGACAGTCTCATGTTGTTTTTCCATCCTGACACTAGCCTGAGAATGCTCAGTGCCCTTTGAGGTTGTTGATGAGACGAAAAGTGTTACGCTTTTAGGGGGTCATTTAAGCCCTAATTCGTATAAATGTGATCAAATATTGCCCTAAATCGTTCCTTTTGTCATTTTAAGTACTTTTGAGAGGAATTCTGGAAAACATGCATATTCGGACGTTTTTGGAGCATAAAGTGAAGAAAACGACAAAGTCTCAAAAGATGAAGATTTACAACCTGACGGCGTCAAAAGTCACAAGGTGACGCCGTCAGAAAGCCTTGACAAAAGAGTGGAAACCAATTATCAAATGACGGGCCAGAGGAAATTTTGGATTTAACACCTGACGCCGTCAAGTGTTAGGAAAAGTAGGCCGTTAGGAGTAAAGTTAAAGAGTGACGGCCCAGAAGGATTTATAAGGTGACGGCGTCAGAAGTGGATCTAGGCCATCCGAGAAACCTAATGGCGGCGAGCTGACGGCGTCAGCCTCTATAACCTGACGCCGTCAGAGTGTAAAATCTATATATAGTTTTCTAATTTTCATTCATTATGGGTGGAACTTTGTGGAGAACTTTTAGTGCAAACCCTAAAGACGAATTTTCTGTGACTTTTAGGGTTTCCAACCCTTGGAACCCTAGTGCTTAATTAAAGATAAGTCTTCACTTTAATTCAATCAATATGTCTATGTGTTGGTTGTCTATCTATCTTGCTTATCTTTTAATTAACATGAGTAGCTAAATTCTCTAGTGTTTGCTTAGATCTAATGAAACCTAACTATTGATTATTGGTTAATTGGTGTGTGTTGTTGTTTGTTGGGATGATTGTTTCATCGATGTCAGGCTCAAGAAAACTGGCCAACCTCCTTTATGGTAACGTGCTTGAACGTCTTGGGAAACATGTAGTCGAGGCATACTAGGCTATTAAGGTAGTATTTAACGCATGAGCCACTGTTTCCAATCCCTATGGTTGTGCCGTGCATGGCATAGGAGGAGATAAGAGCTCATAGAATTGGAGAGATATGTTTGCCACTCCATGAGTTATTAGGAATACACCCTTCATCCACACAAGTAACATACATATCAATTAACCGGTAAAAGATAGTTAGGGAGTAATGAAATCTAAGTAAACACAATTTTCTCCATATTGTTTTCACAACCACAATAGTTTAGATATTTATTTTATTTTAATTTGCATAAGTAGTAAACTTGGGTTAGTTGACTAGCAACTAATTCCGCCCTTCTTCCAAAACCGAGATTTTACTTGCTTTCAAAAAAATATAAAAATACAAAAAGAATCTTCCTTCCACCCTTAGACCTATTAGAGTAGTTTTTCTATCCTAACGAACACTATTCCCTGTGAGAGAACGATCAATCCCCCGTACTTACCACTATCCTATACTACATCGGTCAGGTACACTGCCTGGTGGGGTTGTAAGCCTCTTGAGATCCCTCGAGAGGTAAAACCTGTTGTAAGGTCACAAAACCACGCATCAAGTTTTTGGCGCCGCTGCCGGGGAATAGTTATTGTTTAGGTAGAATTTTTATTTTATTAGGTCTACTCGCTAGATTCCTTTCTAGTGAGATTTTTATTTTATTTTTCTAGGATTTCTTTAGTCTATCTTCTTCTTTCCCACCCTTTTTGCTCGGATCTTCCTTGGCCATCATGGTAAACGAAGATCCCTCCACTCTTAGGATTACTAGAAGCCGCAGCTCACTAAGAGACCTTGTCTCACCCTACGCAGAACCTGACAGGGAAATGCGGAGGATAAGACGACTCTTTACATCACCCGAACCATCCGGCATTGCCATTGCCTTCGATGATCCCCTCTCTGAGGAAGAATCAAACCCTCATTCGACACCCCCTAGTCCTCATTCTACTCAGGATGAGGAGGTTCCCGAGAATCTTGTTCCTAAAACCCTCAAAGACTACTCATCCCCCACGCCTCGTGGTTTCTCCAATGCGATTGTTTTTCCAAATGAACGCACGGATGAGGTCTTGCGTGCAACGGATATTTGGCTCGTCCAAAATGTATGCAAATTTCACGGATTGAAAACTGAAGATCCAATCCAACACATCAAGGACTTCCTGAAAATAGTAGACACCCTCCATACGGACGGAGCCACTAGAGATACCTCCCGATTACGATTCTTCCCTTTCACCCTTTATGAAAAGGCCAAGGATTGGTATAACAAACTTCCTTCCGAGTCCATCTTCACATGGGAACAGCTTATCTCGAAATTCTACGAGAAATTCTTCCCCATAGGGAGAACCTCCGCGTTGAGAGATGGAATCCTCCGTTTCCAAGTGGACCCAGCCGAGCATATCTACGAGTCTTGGATTAGATTCAAGGACCTAATTAGGCGAGTCCCCCATCATGGCATTGAACTCTGGTTCCTTGTCCAAATCTTCTACGACAGTGTCTCTAAGAACGACCAGAGGGGAATCAATAACTCACCAAAAGGTAGGATAGCCAATTTAAGCGCTGAAGAAGCGTGGAGCAGAATCGAGGAATATGCGAATGATCAAGACGACACTTGGGATGAACCTGATTCGATCATGAGCATTTCCAAAACGATAGAGAAACCTCCCGTTGTTAGCCGATTAAATAGGTTAAAAGATCAGACGGCCTATCTGGACAAATCTCAACCAACTAAACAGTTGTCCAACCCATACCTGATCTGTGATCAATGTGGTGGCCCGCATGAAGTTGAGGAGTGCGAAGAAAACACCACCACCGAACAAGCATGTTTGTCAAGTCATGATGTTTTTGATGATCCTTCCCTCTTATCTTTTTATCAAAACAACGATTTCACCCCTTGGGGGAATCTTGAAAAAACCGAGGGAGGGGGAGAACATCTTGACTACAAGGTTAGAAGCACTTTCGAGAATGACCTTGGGCATTTCATGTTTGAAAAGGATTTGCAACTAAAAGGCCTTGATAGCCTCATCACAAGTCAACAGAATGACATGAGAGCCAAATTCGCAGAATTCGACACCATTCTTGACGGCCTCGACAAAACCCCAACAGATCAAACAGATCCTCTACTCGCCATTACCACTCGTGCCGGCACAACTACTAAGGATCCACCTTACCCAACTCCACAAACTGCTACCGCGGAACCCGACACACCTCCTGAAGAGGAGGGGGACGTAAGCAATGAAACCCCTGAGCAACACCCTCAGGCGAACCTTTCTCCACCCGCTCCCACTAAACAACCCGCTAAAGTCCCATATCCGTCCCGTCTTAAGAATCAGAAGGTAGAAAACGACAATAAGAGATTCTTGTCATATTTAAAGGACTCCGTGGTCACCATACCTCTTCTTGATGCATGTTACCATATGCCCAAGTATAGTACATACTTCAAGAAGCTCCTGACAAACAGAAAGAAACTCGAAGGTCTTGTGACCCTCGGTGAAGAATGTTCTGTGGTGACTCAACGGGGGCTACCAAAGAAAGTGGACGATCCAGGTAGTTTCACCTTGCCCTGCTCCGTGGGATCCCTATCAATAAAGAACGCTCTAGCCGACCTTGGGGCGAGTATCAATCTCATGCCATATTCCATGTTCACCAAATTAGGATATTCAGGATTGAAACCAACTCGAATGAACATCCAGCTGGCCGATAGGTCGGTCAAATACCCCGTGGGAATATGCGAGAACGTGCTCGTTAAGGTAGGGAAGTTCAAATTTCCAGTCGACTTCGTCATCCTTGAAATGAAGGAAGACGACCTCGTACCCATCATCCTGGGAAGACCGTTCCTCGCAACTGCTCGCGCCGTTATTGATGTTCATGACGGCAAACTAACTTTGCGAGTAGGAGACGACAGTTTAACCTTTGACATCAAGGACACAATGAGTCTTTCCCCCGAAGCAGCTAACCAGCTTTACTTTATCGGTGAAGTTGATGAGCTCTCGGATGTGATTGACAACTGTATAGATGAGCAGGTAGAAGCTGGTTGGTTGAGAGATGAGTCCCTCAAACCTGTCTTAGAAAAGGAGAAAACTGCAGATGTTAATGCTGTATCCTTTTACCCCAGACAAGAAACAGAGCAACTTGAGCTTCGCAAGCCGGAAAACAAACTCAAACCCTCCATCATCGAACCACCCACGCTAGAACTCAAGGAACTCCCAAGCAACCTGGAATACGCTTTCCTCCAAGGAGAGGATCAGCTTCCAGTTATCATAAACTCCGCTCTGAACAAAGAACAAAAAGGTAAGCTCCTGGAGGTTTTAAAGAAACACAAAGGGGTCATAGCATGGAGTGTGGCCGACATCAAGGGGATCGACT
>LBNU01037185.1:118162-144183 GCA_014162995.1 Artemisia annua | reverse complement strand
TGGAACACAAGGCATATTGGGCACTTAAGGCTTGCAATATGGACTATACGGTTGCAGGGTCAAATAGATTCCTGCAACTACAAGAGCTAGACGAATTAAGATTGGAGGCCTATGAATCATCTATCACATATAAAGAAAGGGCTAAAAGATGGCATGACCAATGTATTAAAAGACCTAAGGAATTTTCGGAAGGGGACAAAGTCCTACTATACAACTCTCGCTTAAGGCTATTTCTTGGAAAACTTAAATCTAGGTGGTATGGGCCTTTCACTGTAAAAAGCTCTTCTAAAACCGGGGCCGTGGTGTTAGTTGATGATGAGGATAGGGAATTCACTATGAATATACAACAAGTTAAGCATTATCAAGAGAGTGGTAACGAGATGATCAATGAGGAAGACATAACCTTCAACGACGAAGTCACGTAACGTACTGTGACTTTGAGTCTAGCTACAAGACTCGTTAATAAAGAAAAGCGCTTCTTGGGAGGCAACCCATGCTTTGTGTGTTTTTGTGTGTTTATTTGATTTTATTTGTTTCCGTATGTAAGTCATATTTCTTGTTATTGATTCATGCTTCAAACTAAATTGTGAAAATGCTTTATTTTGTTTTTAACTTCGTCTTAACTACATATAAAGGTATTTTGCAAAAGCTAAGTGTAAGGGAAATCCAAATCGGTTTATATAGAACGAATGAAAATGAATCATAACAATGAAATTAGCATACATATTAGTACTTGTTTGAGTCAAATGCTTGTATCGAGTCATAATGAATTTTTGCAGGAATTCCAGGAAGTAAGATCTAGTTTTTCCAGAATTTTTCCCGGAAGCTTAACATGAGAATTCTGTCAGAACTTTCTGACGGCGTCAGGGTTAACACCTGACGGCGTCAGGTTAAAATTTTCTGCAATTTTTGAAAGCTTTGTATTTTTCCGGAAAGCTAAAATGTTTTGTCAATTCTTTAACTTATAATCTTCAGGAATTCTGCAATATATTCATTCCACAAGCATTATATCTTATTATGTAGATTTTACCGCCGATTTTACGCGAGGTTGGCCTTTATCTTTTTCAGGTTAACAGGTTATGTTGGACAAGAAGACGTTTATTATTTTGGAAGGGAAGCTTTGAACGTTCGTCTATATTGGAAGAAGATCTAACCATGTTACATCACTATCCACAACAAACGATTTAGGGGAGTGTTTGATTTCATTCTTTCATCTTATTTACTTTTACGTCTTTTATTTGAACATTGGGGACAATGTTCGGTTTAAGTGTAAGGGGGGTAAATGAAAGCACCGTTGAGAATATACCTATGCTTGATGTTTTGCTTTGTTTGATAGTAAATTTGTAATAAAACCAAGAGAAATGTTTGTTAGGGCAATTTTAGCGCCAATTTAAAATTTTTTACAACATTTAGAAGTGAAACCTTGATCTTAATGAGCGTCTCATGGATAGGAAATTGTATGACTAGCACAAAACCGTACCACTAAAAAATTTTCCACCCCAAATATGTGAGGTTCGCCCCTAGAATTGGTAGGAAAAGCATCCATCTTTGGTGCTATGATGTGAGTACCGGTAGTATTTAGATTCTAGAACTTGCGTTAGGACCATCTCAAATCCACAAGTGAGACTACATTCGTGTAGTTAAGATTTACTACATGATAAGAGGCATTAGGATTAACCCATTGTTTTACACCCGTATATTTGTTATAATTACATTGACTTCATTGGTCAAGTAATTCTCCCACACCCTTTGCGTTGTATCCATTTTTGGTACACGATACCCCTAGTACACCCCTCCGAGCCTATCCTTTCGTTTCGACCTTTGAGCATCTTACTCAAAGTGAGAATTTGTTTACACCCCACTAAATGTACACCCAAATCGCCTTAGCCTACCTTGTATGCACCCACCTTTGGTGCATTATTGTGAAAACATTTGTTAAACCCTTAGTTAATTATCCGGTCAATTACATGGTTGCTAAGTTAAGTCATATCCTTGTACATATTGTTTTGGGACGATTGGGACTCATGGGTAAAGTACTAGTGTAATGAAGTAATGGGGAAGAACAACATTATTACCCCCATACGTGCTAAATATTTAAAAAGTACTCCAAGTTTTTCGATTATCTTAATTCGAGTCATTAGAATAGTGATTGTAAAGTTATGTAAAGATTCAAGTGTAAGGGGAATGCAAATCCCCTATGATGTATTATTTTGGATGGTAGGGCAAGAGTGTATGAAAAAAAAATCGAAAAATCAAGAAAAATAAAAAAAAATATGAAAAAGAAAGAAGAAAAACATACGGACTACCATCCCGTTTCCTTTTATGTTCCTTTTTAGTTTTTGTTATTTCATTTTTAGACTAAGATTGAGTCGAGTCTTGACTTAAGCAACGATGTAGAGTGCATGTATTTGATCATGATAATTAACTCGCCACCACTAAAATACCCTTTATTCCAACCAAACCGTGTTATCATATCCCTACACCTTACGTTACAACCCTTTATAAAGCCCTCTTTGATAGTTTATCTTAGGTGCTTACGCCTAGTGGAGGAGTAATTGATCCTTTCCCAAGCCTATGGTAATCTATTTGCTATGACAGGTAGTGAGTGTTATTTTCCGTTTCCATTTATGAGATATAAACTTTATGACATTTGAGAGATGTGAGAATCCAAACACTATTTGTGAGGTGCTAGTGTATGATTTCCGTGCTTGTTATGATTAGGGTCTAATAACTATTTGTTGTAATTACTTTTATATTCGTGTTAAATGACCCCTAACTCATATTTTGATTGGAATAAAAGCTCATTTGCTTGAGGACAAGCAAATCCCAAGTGTAAGGGTATTTGATGAGACGAAAAGTGTTACGCTTTTAGGGGGTCATTTAAGCCCTAATTCGTATAAATGTGATCAAATATTGCCCTAAATCGTTCCTTTTGTCATTTTAGGTACTTTTGAGAGGAATTCTGGAAAACATGCATATTCGGACGTTTTTGGAGCATAAAAGTGAAGAAAACGACAAAGTCTCAAAAGATGAAGATTTACAACCTGACGGCGTCAGAAGTCACAAGGTGACGCCGTCAGAAAGCCTTGACAAAAGAGTGGAAACCAATTATCAAATGACGGGCCAGAGGAAATTTTGGATTTAACACCTGACGCCGTCAGGTGTTAGGAAAAGTAGGCCGTCAGGAGTAAAGTTAAAGAGTGACGGCCCAGAAGGTTTTATAAGGTGACGGCGTCAGAAGTGGATCTAGGCCATCCGAGAAACCTAATGGCGGCGAGCTGACGGCGTCAGCCCTTATAACCTGACGCCGTCAGAGTGTAAAATCTATATATAGTTTTCTAATTTTCATTCATTATGTGTGGAACTTTGTGGAGAACTTTTAGGGCAAACCCTAAAGACGAATTTTCTGTGACTTTTAGGGTTTCCAACCCTTGGAACCCTAGTGCTTAATTAAAGATAAGTCTTCACTTTAATTCAATCAATATGTCTATGTGTTGGTTGTCTATCTATCTTGCTTGTCTTTCAATTAACATGAGTAGCTAAATTCTCTAGTGTTTGCTTAGATCTAATGAAACCTAACTATTAATTATTGGTTGATTGGTGTGTGTTGTTGTTTGTTGGGATGATTGTTTCATCGATGTTAGGCTCAAGAAAACTGGCCAACCTCCTTTATGGTAACGTGCTTGAACGTCTTGGGAAACATGTAGTCGAGGCATACTAGGCTATTAAGGTAGTATTTAACGCATGAGCCACTGTTTACAACCCCTATGGTTGTGCCGTGCATGGCATAGGGCGAGATAAGAGCTCATAGAATTGGAGAGATATGTATGCCACTCCATGAGTTATTAGGAATACACCCTTCATCCACACAAGTAACAAACATATCAATTAACCGATAAAAGATAGTTAGGGAGTAATGAAATCTAGTAAACACAATTTTCTCCATATTGTTTTCACAACCACAATAGTTTAGATATTTATTTATTTTAATTTGCATAAGTAGTAAACTTGGGTTAGTTGATTAACAACTAATTCCGCCCTTCCTCTAAAAACCGAGATTTTACTTGCTTTCTAAAAAAATATAAAAATACAAAAAGAATCTTCCTTCCATCTTTAGACCTATTAGATTAGCTTTTCTATCCTAACGAACACTATTCCCTGTGAGAGAACGATCAATCCCCCGTACTTACCACTATCCTATACTACATCGGTCAGGTACACTACCTGGTGTGGTTGTAAGCCTCTTGAGATCCCTCGAGAGATAAAACCTGTTGTAAGGTCACAAAACCACGCATCAGCAACCCTAAATCCTTATCACTATGCTTATCCCGCAGTTTCATGTGCTTTTCCACCATTTGAGCTGTTTGAGGTGTTTGGCCAAGAACATACAACTTGTTTTCAAGTTTGTTTTTCAATTGCTTAAGGTTGGAAAATTCATTTAACAGTTTAGTTTCCTTTTGTTGAAATTCACTTTTTAGGAGATTTACACTATCCTGAATTTTCTGTTTTTCCTTAAAAGCACGTTCAAGTTGATTTTGAAAAGATTTAATCTCTTGTTTAAAGGCCATTTCCTTCGAATTTTGTTCAGTGATGTAGGCATGCATTTGCAATTCCATTTTTTGTTCGCGTTCTGTAAGCTCAAATTTAGCACGTTGTTCATAGAACCTTACTTGATCCCTAAGAGTATTTATCCTAGTGGTTAGGGTGTCATCTGGTGCAACAACAGTATACTCATCTAAATCACACATTTCTTCATCAGCAGAGGATATATCACTTGGTACAACAGACTCGACGTTGTGCTTCACATATTGTTCATATGGGACAATATTGCTATTCCCCAAATTTACAGTATCTAATTCAGAAACGTTTGTTTTTAAACCCACTATTCCTATTCCTAACTAATCAATATCACCCAACCCACTTAACCCCTCTAGCCCACTATAACTCTCAGCCCACCACTCTTTCAAAACACAAACCCAGAAACACAAAATAGAAACCAGCCCTTTTGCTTAAACCCTAAACCCCTGCTCCCCGCCAAACACAAAACAGAGACACTTTGTCTCTTTCACCTTTCCAGCTCACCTCCATGTCCAGCCAAACCCCTCACATGCCATTGCCTCCCTCCCCCTTGTCCACCTCAGCAATCCACAACCTAAAATCCAATCAATGGCTCAGAATTGAGATTGGTGAACAAGCAAAGATCAACGGCTGTTAAGGGGTGTGAGAAAGCACAACAAGGGTCCAAAGCTTCATTCTCTCACAAAAAAAACACACTCAGATATGGACAAAGGAGCTCAGAAGAAACCCTAATGGTTCCATATATATAGAATGCTATGTAGCTGTTTATGGGCAGTAGTTCATAGGGTTTTTATTACGTTTTATGTTTTTAGTGTAACTCGCAAATTATCTTTCAAGCCTTGTAATTTACTCTTTTTATTAATATAAGCTCTGTTTTAAGTTTATTTCATCTTTATTATACAGTATTATTACTTATTTAAAGTTTTTACAATGATTGATCTTACCTAGTTTACATGTTTTCTTAGTTACCATTCCATAAGCTTATTCATAAGCTACTACTGTTTTTAAAGCTTTCTTACATTGTTTACAAGTTAGTTTTACATTTTCAATCTTTACTTTACAAAGTTTTTCTTTAAATCTCAAAAAAAAACTTATTGTTCTAGAGATTCTTTCATTTTAGCTTTGAAATTTCTCTCTTTTTAATGAAATTTAAGGTTTAATCATTAATTTACTTTTTTACTTGTTCTTTTAAATTCAAGCATTCTTTTTAAATCGCCTTATTTTGCAAAAAGCTTTTAACCTTTTTCTGTTATATAATCTCATTCAAGCTTCATAAGAGCTTGTAATGAGTTTATTTTAAGTACTCTTTCTATTAAAAAAAAAAAAAAGTTACTGAAGCAGTGCTTCTTCACTGCTTATTTTCACTTACTTTTGCTTATTTAATCTTTATTAAGCCTAAAATATCCTTTTTCTTGCAAATCTCAGTTAAAATTTGGTACTTCTACTTGAAAATCAAGACAGTCGCCCCATTAAGGGTGTTTGGCACAAACTGATTTCCTTAGCGTTGAACCTTTTTGACCAAATTTTTTTTACATCAATCAGCTTTGTCTAAGTATTTCTAGTATGTTTTAAGCAAAAATTTACATTTTCATTAGTATCTAAGATTTCTTGCTTGTTTTCCAATTTTTTATAAAAAATCTGTTTCAAAAAGTTCTTAGGATAGATTAGTATTAGGCCTTTTTACTTGTTTACTTTGCTCCCTTTTAGTCCCACATAGGTAGATAGGATANAAAAAATAAAAAAAAAAAAAAAAAAATATTATGTACAAGTGCTCTTCACTGCTTATTTTCACTTAGAGATAGTCATTTGAAGACTCTTCCCTGTGAGTTTTTTCGTGTTGTAATATTTCATATTATAAAAACCAAAAAAAAAAAAGGTAAAAAATACAAACGAATTTTGTCACAAAGATATTCAACAAAAAAAAATAAAAGGGCATCCTCGGTCTTCTTCCTTTGAAGGGGGACGGCTTTGTAAACCAAATATTTAAATTTACATCCTCACTCCTCCGTGGTAGGCGGGTGTTGAAAATAAATTCGAACGCTCAAAGTATTCGCGATCATTTGTACCGGTTAGCCAATAACGAAAACGGGTTTAAGTGACGTAACGGTTAAATAAGAAAAACAAAACAAAAAGTAAAAAAAGGTAAAGAAATATTTGATTTTTGAGTTTCTTATTTCTAAATTTCTAAAAAACCAAATATTTGCTTTCAATTTGTTTTTGATTTTGTTTTTTGATTTTTTCCTTTTTAAACTTGTAAGTGCCCAACATCTGGTATTGGTGGTTCATAGGTCATAAAACTCAATTTTGACCCATTTCATTAACTGTTTTGCTGTCAAAAAGTTATACCAGCAGCCAGATGTTTTTGAATTTTAATTTCTTTATTTTTAACTCTTTTGCTCTAAAAATTGGTATGGTACTTATTCAATAGCTTATCTAGTTGACTGTATTTTTACTTTATTTTTAGTATTTTTTTATCAGCTCTGTTCATGCATCCAAAGTCAGCCCCTTAGTCATTTTTCCCTTGCAGCCAGTTTTAGGAATAGATAGCATAGTGCTTTTTAGGGTGAGTAACTGCTTATTTTTCTGTCCCCTTAGCTTATTCAGGTAACCCCTAGTATCCCTTAGCTTTAGTTCCCTTTAGAATAGCTTAAGTCAACTTGTAGAGTAGCTTTTAGGTTCCTTAAATCCCTTTATTAGCTTAAGTGAAAACTGCTTATATTTTTCTTTTTAAGCTGCTTATTTATTGGTTTTTATGAAAAGTTGTAGTTACAAAAAAAATGTTTGGTTTTATGTGTTTAATTAGTTGGTTAAAGAAAAAAAAAAATGTTTTTCAAAAAGAGAGATTGCCAGGGTCGAACCCCTGACCTCTTGGCTTTGATAGCAGACCACACAAATCCCCTAACCATATGTTCCATTCATTGTTGCTTGTTGTAGTTTCCTTAGGTTAATATTTATTATAGTGGTAATTAGTTTAACTTATATCTTTATCAGCCTTAGCTTGCTTATTTTCTGCTTATTTACAATTGCTTTTTCCATCTCTATTTTTTTCCCCAGCTTCTTTATTAGATATTAGACTTTCCTAAAAATTTTTTATATTTTTCCAAAAAGTTTTTCTATTTTATTTAGCAATTAATTAGTTTAATTAGTTTTTAATTCATAATAAAATAAAAAATATAAAAAGCTAAAAAATATTTTTCTTTTTCCAAAATTTTCTTTTATCATTAGAAACGTAGGAAAATTAGTTTTACTCCCGTAGGCCTTTTAGAACTCAAATTTCACTTTTTAAGCCGTTACCGAGCCCGGTAACGGCCCGTTTTCAATTTCTTTTACATTTTTCAAAATTTCAAGTTACGTTTAGCAAATTTTCAAAATTTTAAATCGTTTTTATTTTTTAATTAAAATTAGGTAATTGCTTTTTAGTTTATGTTTTTTTTTAGTTGATGCATTACGTTTTTAACTGTAGGTTACGTTTTTATTTTAAGTTGATTTATGTGCTTTCGTTACTTGTTTATTTGCGTTACTTTGAATTCTTATTTGCTTGAATTAGTTTAGAAATCCAATATTCTCTTTTAAACCTCATTCAAATCTCCCGATCACAAAACGGTTTCGACTTCGCATTTCACACCTCACACGGACACGACCCGGGAATATCGAATACTCCCGGTTTGACTTTCTTTGACTATTTTCCCGGTATATATACCTAACATCAGAAAGCAAACATCCGATAGGGTGTTATCAGATGGTCTTACCATTCTTTCTTCTTCTATGGTTTCACGGGTCATGTCAAGGCAGTTCTTAAGATGTCTAAGATAATCACTATGGACTAGCTCATTGTTCTTAAGGGGAAGAGGATTAAAAACAGCCTCACATGCATAATTTTTACAATTACAAACCAATATTGTCACTTACATTCAACGGCATTTTCCCTTTCACTTTTGTCTTTAGATTCTCAATTTCATTAAGCAAAGAAGTTATTTTTTCATTGGTTTTATCACGAGTGATCTTGATAGAATCATATAACTCTTTGTAATGTTGTTTAACTTTAGAATTTTCAGCTTGAAAACAATCATTTTCATGTTTAAGTAAGTTGATTGTGTTTTGAAGTTGAAAATTATGAGAATCTGCAGACATTGGTTTATGGGAGTTGATCACATCATTCATGGGAGACTTCAATTGGGCAATTTGAGCCCTCAATAACCTGATCGTGTTCGTGTGAGCTTGAATTTTTTCATCCCTTTTTGCTAATTCAAAATATGCATCAAATTCCAGAGCATCAGAAGATGTCTTGGCCTTTGATATTTTCATTTTTTCTTCTAAATGTTGATATTTTAATTGTAAATGAAGATTATCAACTTCTAGTTTAGAAAGATGCTTGACCATGTTGTCATGATCATCATTTTGAATTTTTTCAAGCAATTTCACATTCTCCTCCTCAAGCTCAACAACACGATTGTGAAGGTTATTCAAAGCAATAGACATTTCATGAAATTGACAAGCATAAAGAGAAGAATCTGTAGCAGTGTAAAACACATCTTGTGTAATACATTTAGCAATCAAGTTATCATTCATGATGAGAATATTTTTTCTGGTGATTTCACTGTGCTGAAGATCTATTGCTTTTTGTTTACACTCGTTTTCCACATCTTTAAACACTTCTTTCATTTCTTTAAGTTCACCATCAAGGGATTGTCGTAAACTCTCAAAATGTTCTTTGATTTGTTTAAAAAATGGGATGACTTCTGTTAAGTAACACTCTTTGGTTAACTCAAATCCCCGTTCACCCTCAGTGATTCCCGTTGGTGTGATTCTCTTTTTGCATGTTTTTTCAAAATCATTAAACATTTGACACAGGACATAAATGCTAATAAGAGTTTTACATTGCGTGGGAAGTGACAACTCAACTAAGTGCATCAGTGTATTGGGGGGATACACCGTTGGGCAGCTAACTTCACGGATGTCTTGGCCTTAATTTCCTCAGCTTTTATTTTCTCAATGTCTAAGGGCCAAAATACCTGTTCTGGTGTTAACTTAGTTTGAGGTGCAAAAACAGTCACTCGGTTTTGTTCATAATAATCATGGGGCTTAACAATTACTCTGTGTTTGATGCACTTTGGGTCCTTCATTTTTTTATCAAATCTCTCTCTATTGGCATAATCAAGTTCATCCAATTCTTTATCGGACGAACTATATGGGGGATCATGATTGGGAGTGAGCATAACCTTAGCATCATAGAGGGCAGGTTGAGAGTCTCTAACGCTCTTAAGAAAATTTGTTTTAGGCAAACCTAAATCCTTATCACTATGCTTATCCCGCAGTTTCATGTGCTTTTCTACCATTTGAGCCGTTTGAGGTGTTTGGCCAAGAACATACAACTAGTTTTCAAGCTTGTTTTTCAATTGCTTAAGGTTGGAAAATTCGTTTAACAGTTTAGTTTCCTTTTGTTGAAATTCACGTTTTAGGAGATTTACACTATCCTGAATTTCCTGTTTTTCCTTAAAAGCACGTTCAAGTTGATTTTGAAAATATTTAATCTCTTGTTTAAAGGCCATTTCCTTCAAATTTTGTTCAGTGATGTAGGTATGCATTTAAAATTCCATTTTTTGTTCGCTTTCTGTAAGCTCAAATTTAGCACGTTGTTCATAGAACCTTACTTGATCCCTAAGAGTATTTATCCTAGTGGTTAGGGTGTCATCTGGTGCAACAACAGTATACTCATCTAAATTACACATTTCTTCATCAGCAGAGGATATATCACTTTGTACAACAGACTCGACATTGTGCTTCACATATTGTTCATATGGGATAATATTGCTATTCCCCAAATTTGCAGTATCTAATTCAGCAACGTTTGTTTGTTGTACATCGTTACATATCATTTGCTCATGCATCACATCATTATCACACACAAAAAAAGACTTTCCACAAGATACGTCAGAATTACTGTCGTGATCCGAATGTTGCTCAGTTGGGAACACTTTGACGGTTTCCAATTTAGCCTCATTTGAATCACAAACATTATTTCGTCGTATATCATAGAAGGTCTTTTGTTCATCATTAGCAGCGCATTTATCATATAACTTTAGTACCTCAGATATGATGGATGATTTGGATCGATCAGATTGTTGTGTAGGTGAGGCAACAGATGATAAATTAGCCATGAAGATTGTCTGAGTAGTGGGTTCGTCATCAACATCTGAGTCGAAAGCATCACAATCTTCTGCTTGGAAGATGTTTGGATCATTAAGAGTTAAATCCTGAACTGACTGTTCATCCACTTCATCATCGAATGTCTTTCCATCATCCCCAGCAAGAAATGTCAATTCATCCTCATTAAGTACCACTCCATTCTCTTGAGCTTGCATGAGCAACATTTTGTCCTTAAAGTAATCTGAGTTTTGAGGACGTTTTGGTTGAGTGCAGTTTCTGGCAAGGTGACCTAAACCCCCACAGTTGTAACATTTTGGTTGCCTTCCTTGTCCCTGATTCACATTTGCACCTCTTTTCTGAAAGTTACCCCTCACAGCATTCCTTTGATTCACATTCTGTCTTCCCTGAACGTTTTGCACCATAACTTTTCCATCTTCCACAATAGCCTGATTACGTGGATTGGAATAAGTTCTGAGTTTATTGTTGGAAGATGGGAGTGCAGCCCTGAAATGTTGAACTAGCAGAGACACTTGATTGGAAAGATTGTCAATCATCTTGTCGGTATGAGAGTATCCTGAATCGAGGTGAGTATTCATGGCAGCCAATGATTGTAGCGATGAGTGATCCATTGATGACACATGTTGATTAGTTGGCACCATGCTACTCATGAAAGCAAGTGAATCATTGGTGACCGTTGGATTGAGCTTCTCTCTTAGTTGACGATCATAAGCAGCATGCTTCTCATGTTGTTGCAAATAAGCAAACAATTGCTCATAGTTCGTATTTCTCAATCCTTTGTTGAGCTTGACAGCAGTGACAAAACGATCCCACTTAGGTGACATGTTGTTCACAAACTTAGAGTTGAGTTGAATGTTGGGCATTGTCATTCTGATCATTCTTATGTCATTAACCAGCTTGTGAAATTTAACATAGTAATCTGTAATGTTTTCACTAGGATTCATTTTGAAATGCTCAAATTCATCATATAATTGAGATTCACGGTCTTCTTTGATCAGCTCTGAGCCAGACAGAAGCATTTTAACATTGTCCCACACCGCTTTGGCTTCAGTGTTGAAGTTGATAAGCTTGTACACATCTTTGGGTAACCCTTGTATTAATATGTTGGAGGCACGAATGTCAGCATCATAGCGCTTCTTTTCAACATCAGTGAGATCATTGTAAGTGCATGGCCTATCAATTCCCTGAACAACAGAGCCATCCTCAGCCGTGGAGATAGCATCTCTGGTTGTACCAATCTGCATAGGACCTTCATCGATAGATCGTAGAATCTTCTCACCATTTTCTTTACCCAAGCAGTACAATCTGATTCTTTGTGCATATGATTCATAATCTGTCCTGTCTAGCATCGGAGGTCGGGTGTCGGACCCAGCAGCTTGAATGTCATCTGATACTGTCGACATCTCAAAGTCTTCAAACGGGATTTTATAGCTTTAGTGAGTTAAACCGAGAAATGATTCTTTCTAGGGATTTTACTAAAGTCAACAAAAGAAACCGGAAGATATATTCAGCGGTTAAACTAATAGAGAGATACCAGATGAGTCACAGTTTGCATCAAGTGATAAGTTGTGACAAGTCAAGTTGCAATATATCCAATTGAGATTAGTCAAGTCGTAAGGATTAACTCACAACGTCAGATCACAATTAGATCAATTGAAACGACTAAGGTTACAACAATTCACGAATTGCAAAATGATTACCCAATCACATGAATCTCATCACTTAGTAAATTGCCAAATAATTTGAGAAAGTCGCAACAATATGCACAAATCGCAGTAGGAGTTAAACGCAAGGTGAGCAAATCGCAGTGGAAGGTAACCGCAAGGTAGGTAACCACAGAGAAAGGTAATCAAAAGGTGAGTTAACCGCAGGGAGCAACTAACCGCAGAGTACACAAACCACAAGATGGGTTACACGCAAGTCACTAACCACAGCAAGTAGCAAACCGTAGAAACTAAAACGCAGACCACTAAACCGCAGAAGCTAAACGCAGTCAGCTAGCCACAGATACTAACCGCAGACCACCTAACCGCAGGAGCTAGTCGCAGTTGACAATAGTCCAAAACTGTCACTTTCCTTGCGATTTGTTTGTATTCCCAAAATAGTAATCGCAGACAAACTAACCACAGAGATCAGGAGCTAACCGCAGATAAGCAATGAAACAGTGGAGCTAATCGCAACAAGGAATTTCGACCTAAACTCAATCCAAACTTCAAATAGGCTTATGATATAGTATAACCAACTAAAACACAATGTTGTACTAACACCAAGGATCATAAAAGTACATCTCTAACACATCTAATAACACAAGAAAGATCAAACCAAGATGTTTTCAATAGAACTATTCTAACTCACAAAAAACTACACAAAACCACACCAAATCCGATTCTACAATGCCCTAAGATGAAACCTTGGCTCTTGATACCAATTGTAGTATATAATATCAAGTCACAAACATGTAATCCATGGTGGTAATAGTGATTCGTGAGTGTAGAAAGAAAAGAGAAGTGTTGGAACCTTAGAAAGAATGAGAGAAAAACTAGAGAGTATTAGATTGATGTGAATGAAGGTCCAACCCTCTCCACATGTGGAGAGGGGTATTTATACTAAGCTACAAAGAAAGATAAAAACGCCCACACCCGGGCTGTGGATCAGGCATACAGTGGGTAAAGACCCGTCCTCTTCCACGATGTTACTTAGACTAAACTAATATCTAACTAACTAATAAACTAACTATGAGCTAACTTAAATGCTATTACATCAATTAGGTGACCGAGTCTTCTATAGGAATCTTTGTATTCCTAACAATTACCATCCGACATCATGGAAGGTGGTAATATCATTGATCCCAACAACCCACCACAACAAAACATACCCCAACCATACCCACCTCCTAGAGCCCGCACTTTAGGAGAATACTCCCGTCCTAGCCACCAAGGCTATCGAAACACCATTGAGCTCACCCAAGGAGCCAATGTGTCTCCCTTGCGATCCGACACCATCCGGTTGGTGCAAAGCGGATGTGCATTCTATGGACTTCGTTCCGAAGATCCAAATCAACATCCCGAGGACTTTCTCAAAATCGTAGATTCCATAGACCTTGATGTTACCACTCGAGAGACGACCCGATTACGTCTCTTCCAATTCTCTCTGCGAGACCAAGCTAGTCAATGGCTAGAACGTCTACCCGCAGGATCCATCACCTCTTGGGATGATCTCACCACTCGCTTCCTTGCTCAATTTTTCCCACCGGGGAGAACNACATCCCGAGGACTTTCTCAAAATCGTAGATTCCATAGACCTTGATGTTACCACTCGAGAGACGACCCGATTACGTCTCTTCCAATTCTCTCTGCGAGACCAAGCTAGTCAATGGCTAGAACGTCTACCCGCAGGATCCATCACCTCTTGGGATGATCTCACCACTCGCTTCCTTGCTCAATTTTTCCCACCGGGGAGAACCACTAAGCTAAGGAATGAAATCTTGATGTTCCAACAACTTCAAGGCGAAACCCTCTACGAGGCATGGACTCGATTCAAGGACTTACTCCAAAAAGTCCCTCACCACGGCCTTGAACTTTGGCTCCAAATCCAAATCTTTTACGATAATGTCAATCATCAAGCTAGGAGGGCCATAAATTACGCTGCCAATGGCAGACTGAGCAGGCTCAGTGTCGATAAGTGCTGGGAGGTCATTGAGGACCTAGCACAATACGAAGAAGAAGAATGGGATGATCCAATGTTCTTAGAGGAAGGAAGCTTAGGTTACATGAACGCAACCCAAGAACAGTTATTTGATAACATCAAAAGGCGGGTTAAAGAATTAACGAGGGCCGAGATGCATATGGCGAATGCTGGATATGTGAATGCAATGGGTAAACATACGTTTCCTATATTTTCACGACAAGAGGAGTTTGAAGGAATAATGGTAACTTTCGTGAACAACCAAGAGAAACAAATCCAGCAATTAGAAGCCCGCATGGAAGAAACCCGAAAGATTTTCATGAAAATGGCTGATGACTTCATATCAAGGATCCAGGAGAAAATTAGGGAAGAAAGTGCTCCTAAGAAGATCGAAAAATCTTTGCACTCCTTAGTGAAACGACTAGCAAGGGGAACAGTGGAATATCTCTCCTAGGAAGTCCACCCTTGAGTCACCTCCATTCTCCTGAACCCCCTCTCGAGAAAACGAATTCTCAATTTCACAACATCTTTATAGGGAGCTTGCGAGTCACGTTCCCTAATTTCCACGAGGTGAGGAAACGGTCCTTTGGCTTTAAACCAGGTGCAAAAAGAACTCACATCGTACGCACTCTCACTTTAAAAATTCATTGGGAAAGTTTCCCTTACTCATCGATTACTTGCCATGATGGAGATTGGAAGTTGAGTGGAGCAATAACCAACTCAGGAGATGCTCTAATCACACCCAACGATAGCAATAAAACGTTTGACCCAGGCGGGGGTTTGTTAACAAAGAAGAGCCTTTGCTATCAAAGTTAACTAAGCCTATGACCAATTCCTAAAAGAACAAGAACTAAAATGAAATTTCACACAAATTACCCAAAACGCGGGCACCTGGCAGCGTCAGCCCGTCTGCACAGCTTTTATAACCTCTAACCCATCACTTTCATCAAAAACCCGACAAATCCTATCCACCCCACACATCACCACCGAGTCTTCAAGGGCCAAATCAAGCCATTTCATTGCTAATCTCCACATGGTAAGTAATTTTTATTCATCCTTCTTACTCCAATTGTCTATTAGAGCCATCAATTTAGGAATCCCCCAAATCCGAAACCCTAGGATCGAATTGAGGATTGAAACTTGTGAATGCCTTGTGATTAATGTTGTTTTGGCAATAATTAAGGCACTAGTTAGTTAGATTTTTGAAATGGGTTTTGTATTACTCGTAGGAATCACGGATTCGACCATGACCCTTTGGATTTTTAGCCATTTTTCAGTCAAAAAGGGTGTTTGGGTCAAGGATCTATAAGTTTCAAACTTGATTTTTCCCTCGAATCTCGGATTTGAATATTGCATAGGCTGACTGCGTCAGCCCAATTGGCGTAACGGCGTCAGATCTGTCTGATGCAACTCGTTGCCTTCAAACTAGTTTATAACCTCCCTCGTTCTTTCTTGCTTTGTTCCAGGAAATGAGTAAGCAATCAAGAAGCCACAGAGCTGGGTCTTCTAGGGCCCCACAAGAGAGTTTGGCGGACAGGGTAAGGAGTTGGGGCGTCTTTGATAGTGATGAAGCTACCGCTAGGTACAACGAGCTTCGCCGTCATGAAATTGACCATGGTGCCATCATCGATTGGGATTTCCTGGCTGCTAGTGGACTCGATGAGTCTTTCCTCGAGAGCTTCNTGCCATGATGGAGATTGGAAGTTGAGTGGAGCAATAACCAACTCAGGAGATGCTCTAATCACACCCAACGATAGCAATAAAACGTTTGACCCAGGCGGGGGTTTGTTAACAAAGAAGAGCCTTTGCTATCAAAGTTAACTAAGCCTATGACCAATTCCTAAAAGAACAAGAACTAAAATGAAATTTCACACAAATTACCCAAAACGCGGGCACCTGGCAGCGTCAGCCCGTCTGCACAGCTTTTATAACCTCTAACCCATCACTTTCATCAAAAACCCGACAAATCCTATCCACCCCACACATCACCACCGAGTCTTCAAGGGCCAAATCAAGCCATTTCATTGCTAATCTCCACATGGTAAGTAATTTTTATTCATCCTTCTTACTCCAATTGTCTATTAGAGCCATCAATTTAGGAATCCCCCAAATCCGAAACCCTAGGATCGAATTGAGGATTGAAACTTGTGAATGCCTTGTGATTAATGTTGTTTTGGCAATAATTAAGGCACTAGTTAGTTAGATTTTTGAAATGGGTTTTGTATTACTCGTAGGAATCACGGATTCGACCATGACCCTTTGGATTTTTAGCCATTTTTCAGTCAAAAAGGGTGTTTGGGTCAAGGATCTATAAGTTTCAAACTTGATTTTTCCCTCGAATCTCGGATTTGAATATTGCATAGGCTGACTGCGTCAGCCCAATTGGCGTAACGGCGTCAGATCTGTCTGATGCAACTCGTTGCCTTCAAACTAGTTTATAACCTCCCTCGTTCTTTCTTGCTTTGTTCCAGGAAATGAGTAAGCAATCAAGAAGCCACAGAGCTGGGTCTTCTAGGGCCCCACAAGAGAGTTTGGCGGACAGGGTAAGGAGTTGGGGCGTCTTTGATAGTGATGAAGCTACCGCTAGGTACAACGAGCTTCGCCGTCATGAAATTGACCATGGTGCCATCATCGATTGGGATTTCCTGGCTGCTAGTGGACTCGATGAGTCTTTCCTCGAGAGCTTCCAAACCGATGACTTTACTGGTCCGTAATGGGTATGGTTGTTTCAGTTGCAAGAGCAGGTGTATGATGAGCTGGTACGTGAGTTTTTGGCTACTTATCATTTTGATGTTGGGACAGGGAGGAGTGATATAGGATCCACCTCAGTTTACTTTAGATTGGGAGGTGAGGATCGGTCTTGTTCTATTCTAGAGCTAGGTTGGAGATTGGGGCTTTATACCAAGCATGAGGCTACCCAGGGCGGATTTATGGCCCGCTTGAGTCAGGGGGTGACTGTTAGGAATGATATGAGGAGTGCTGAATTTTGGCCCATTATTGGGAATGGGGTGTATGAGTCGGGAGTTTCTGGAGCCTCTGCTATTAGGGACCTTAGGGTTAGGCTCACTCATCGATGCTTATCCTAAACTTTGTCTGGCAGGCATAGCTCTGAACATAGGATCACCTATATGGACCTCTTCTTCCTTTACACGATTTACTCCTGGATGTTTTCTGTAACATCCCGTTCTGGGTAGCTAGTTATCTCCATAGGGCAGTCGGGGAGAAGAGTAGTGACTTGATCTATGCGAGGATGTTTATCACCAAGTTGGCTAGGTCATACAGGGTTCTGACTCCGGAGATCCGGGATTATATGAGTGTGGGGGGTGTTTGCAGGGTAGTCAGGGCTAGTTCCATGAAGCAGATGCACATCGTGACTGAGCTCGTGTCTGGGCAGTATGCTTGGTGGGCACCTAGGCCTGCTGTGATTGGTGGTGGGGATGATGATGATGATGATGACGAGGGTGTACCACAGCAGCAGCAGCATGGGGGTTATGAGGCCGGTTTTGCAGATTACTACCGGCACATGCGTCAGGGAGACTGGCAGGCTCACCAGGGGGTTTGGATGAACAAGGTGGATGAACGGAGGACCACCACTGACCAGAGGTCCGACTGGATGGATGATCACATGGTACGACAGATGCAACACTTATCTACTCGTGATCAGATGCAGCCCCATCTGCAGATTGATCCCTTCCCAGGCCGTGAGCAGGATTACCCGCCTTATGGGTACTATGGGCATCTCCCTCATGGCTATGACTACCGCCATGGTCCCCCTCCCTAGTGATATATTCCTGTTGTGTGATGATATTTGAACAATTTAATTATGGTTGTATGCTTTAAAACAATTCGGTCTGTAATAGCTTAGGATTCGGCCTCTGTTGGCCCTTGGATACTTGAACAATTTATTTTTATGCATGTAGGATTTCCGTCATCGTGGTTGTTTATTTATTTAGCTTTCTTTATTTGTTTTGTTTGTTTGTTTGTTTGATTTTATTTGTTTCCGTATATATGTTTTATTTTTATTTCTATCAATTCATGTTTCAAATTAAATTGGGAAAATGCTGTTGATATAAATAATGCATAAAAACCTTATTTATATTTTTCGATATCTCTACGTTTTGACGATCACAAAATGTAAAATCATTATACGTAAGATTACTACGTAAACAAGTATTAAGTTAGTTTATATCATTTTATCCAACTAAATCACTTAAGGTATGAATAAACAAGTGCTTAATACATTTCATGATCAAAAGGGTATTTAATTAATTATTACAAAGTTTATTAAATAATATAAACATATTATATAATTTTGAAAAACACTTTTGGTAATAAAGGAAAATGTTTAAATCATACTAAATATATGAATTCAAATTCTTAACCAAAATCAGTTACTTTTTCACCAAATAAACTTTCCCCAGAAAAAGACAAGAAATCTGGCCGTTACAGGTGGGCGGCCCTCTTAATTATAAGGGGCGGCCCCCTTAATTTTAAGGGGGCCGACCTCCATTTAAGGGGGCCGGCACGCTCCCTGTGTCAGAATTCTCTGCCTATAAATACTACCTCAAACCTGGTATTTTTCCTCACCTTTTGCACTAAAATTTTCAGATCCAATCCTCTCTAAACATCTTTCAAAACCCTTTGATCATAATATTATTAATCCTTGTTTCAAGTGATTCAATCCCTCCTCATCCATCCTCATACAAAGTGCAAAAGAAGAATACTCCTTCAACATCAAGTTTAAGAAGTATTGTAGATTAGTAGTGTATATTGTGTATATCATTTGTGAAGGTGTGGTGTGCTTGTAATTAGATAGATCTAGGTGTATTAGTTGTGAATAGAAGTTTTGTAAAGAAGTAGAAGTAGTGAAGTAGTGAAGTGTTGTGAAGTAATGAAGAAGTTGTGGAGTATATAAGTTGTGTAGAAGTCGTGCTAAGTTGTGTAGTGGTGTGAGATTGGTTCTAGCTAGAATTAGAACCCGACATTTAGCTTAGTGTCGTAAATTGGTGTAAGCAAAAGTTGTGTAAGGTTTTCTCCGCCATAAGGGAGCTTGTTGACATAGTGAAGAAAACTTCCGAGTTAGGTGCTCGGGGAGTGGAGTAGGACGAAGAGGAGATTCGTAGCCGAACCACTATAAATCCCTTGTCTCACGGTGCTATCTTTCTACCTTTATTTCCTTACTTATTTACTTGCATGTTTCATGTTATATTAGTATACTTTGTTGTTAATAATTGCAAGTTGAGATCACATAAAATTGGAATCGAAGTTTTCATAACCAAAGTTTTATAAATTAAAAAGATGTAAAACTATTCAACCCCCCCACTTCTAGTTTTCCACAAATGCTTTATTTTGTTTTTAACTTCGTCTTAACTACATATAAAGGTATTTTGCAAAAGATAAGTGTAAGGGAAATCTAAATTTGTTTATAAGAACGAATTGAACATGAATCGTAACAATATTAAATGGACATACATATTAGTATTTGTTTGAGTCAAATGCTTGTATCGAGTCATAATGAAATTTTCCAGGATTCCAGGAATTAAGGTATTTGTTTTTCCAGAAATTTTCCGGAAACTAAACATAAAATTTTTGTCAGATCAAGTCTGACGGCGTCAGGCTTTACAACCTGACGGCGTCAGGTACTAATTCCAGAAAAGTTTTTAAAATTTAGTTTTTCTGCCGGAATTATGAAATTTACTGCATCTTTAGCTCCAGGAATCTGCAAACTTTCATTCCACAAGCATTATAAACCCTATATAGATTTTACCGCCTATTTTACGCAAGGTTTGCCTAGATTTATTTTCTCAGGTTTAACAGGTTATATTGGACAAGAAGATGACATGGAATCAAGTTTTTGGCGTTGCTTTAATCTTGAAGATATCACATCATCTTGGAAGAAGATCTAATCATGTTACCACACGATCCACACCAAGCGAATCAGGGGAGTNAATGAAGACACCTTAGAAAATGCAATTACGCTTGATTTTTGTTTGTTTAATGGTAGATGTGTAATAAAACTGAGAGAAATATTTGTTAGGGAAATTTTAGCACCAAATTTAATTTTTTTTACAACATATAGGAGTGAAACTTTAGTCTTAATAAGCGTCTCATGGACAGGGAATTTTATTACTAGCACAAAAACTGTACCACTCAAAATTTTATGAATAAGGTAGTGACCATCCGAGTGTTAGATTAATTGATTAACGCGCTAGTGATCTAGTGTATGACTTGGTGACCATCCGTTATGCAAATAACGCGCCAGCGATCCAAGAAGTGCACTAGTGACCATCTGTTAGTTGAAGCGTCAAAGACTCGCGCTAGCGATCTACTAAGTTTATTTAGTATGCTTGTTTGTGTACCGGTAGTATTTAGATTCTAGAACTTGCGCTAGTGACAATCCCAAGTCCACAAGTGAGACTACATTCGTGTAGTTAGATTTACTACATGATAAGAGGCATCAGGATAAACCCTTGTTTTACATCTGTATTATTATAATTACATTGACTTCATTGGTCAAGTAATTTTCTCACACCCTTAGTGTTGTACTCATTTTTAGTACACGATACCCCTAGTACACCCCTCAGAGCCTATCTTTTCGTTTGTTTACAATCAACCCCAAATGTACACCCAAATCGCCTTATCCTACCTTGTATGCACTCACCTTTAGTGCATTATTGTGACAAAGTTTGTTTAAACCCTTAGTTAATTGTCTAATTGATTACATGGTTGCTAAGTCGAGTCATATCTTGTACATATTGTTTTGGGACGATTGGGACTCATGGGTAAAGTGCTAGTGTAATGGAGTAATGGGAAAGAACATCACTTATTACCCCCATATATGCGTTAATGTTTTAAAGTACTCCAAGGTTTTCAATTATCTTAATTCGAGTCATTAGAATAGTCAATTGTAAAGTATGTAAAAGTTCAAGTGTAAGGTGAGAACCGAGANAAAAAAAAAAAAAAAAAAAAAAAAAAAAAAAAAAAAAAAAAAAAAAAAGAAAATCGAAAAACAAGAAATACCAAAAAAAATGAAAAAAGAAGAAGAGAAAAAACATACGGACTACCATCCCGTTTCATTTTATGTTTATTTCTGTTTTTGTTATTTTCTTTTTAGCTCAAGTTGAGTCGAGTCTTGGCTTAGCAACGCCACATTGTGCATGTATTTGATCAAGATTGTTAACTCGCTACCACTAAAAATATCCTTTATTCCAACAAATCGTGTTTATCATATCCTTACACCTAACATTACAACCCTTGAAAAGCCCTCTTTGATAGTTTATCTTAGGTGCTTACGCCTAGTGGAGGAGGTTTTTGATCCTTTCCCAAGCCTATGGTAATCTATTTGCTAAGGGCTAGTGTATTATTTCCGTGCTTTTTATGACTAGGGTGGAATAACTATTTGTTGTAGTTACTTTTATATTAGTGTTAAATGACCCCTAGCTCATTTTGATTGGAATAAAAGCTCATTTGCTTGAGGACAAGCAAATCTCAAGTGTAAGGGTATTTGATGAGGCGAAAAGTCTTACACTATTAGGGGGTCATTTAATCCCTAAATCGTTATTTTATGATAAAATATTGCCTTAAATCTTTCCTTTTGTCATTTTAGGTACTTTCAGGAGGAATTCTCGAAAACACTGCATTTTCGACGTTTTTGGAGCATAAAAGTGAAGAAAACGACAAAGTCTCAAATCAAGCTGGAATTCCTACCTGATGTCGTCAGGCTTTGGATGCTGACGCCGTCACCTAATGATAAAAGGAGTGGATTCAGACTCTACTAGACGACCAAGGAAGGACTCAACACATTTACACCTGACGGCGTCAGGTGTTACAAGTCCTAGGCCGTCAGGTGTTAAGCTAAAGAGATACGGCCCAAAAGGTTTTAAAGGCTGACGGCATCAGAAGTAGATCTAGGTGATCCGACAACCCTAGACACGGCGAGTTGACGGCGTCAGGACTTATAACCTGACGCCGTCAGAATGTATTTTCTATATATATTTTAGGATTTTTCTTCATTAGAGTGTGTAACTTTTGGGAGAACTTTAGGGATAAACCCTAGGTCGAATTCTCAGCCTTTTTCAAGGGCTTTTCACCCTTGTTTCATCTATGATTAATTAAAGATAAGTCTTCCATCAAATCATTCAATATGTCTATTTGTTGCATGATTATATCTTATGCTTGTCTTTCAATTAACATGCTAGGCTAGGTTTCTCTTGTGTTTGCTTAGATCTAATGAAACATAGCTATTGATTACTTGTTGTTGGTTTGTTATTAATTGTTGTGGGTGGGTGATGTCGATGTTAGGCTTAAGAAAACTGGCTAACTTACAATTGGTAACTTGCTTGAACGTCTTAAGAAACATGAATCGGATGTGTACTACGATTATTTGGTTGTATTTAATGCATGAGTAATTACTAGTGATTTCATAGTTTGGATACTAAATGTGTCGCTATAGAATGAAGTTTGCGCATATAGAGTTAGGGAAGATCGTACACGGCCCTACGAATGGTATTAAGGAATACAACCCGTCATCCACACAATTGTAACAAACCAATCAACCGGTAAAAGATAGCTAGGGAGTAAAGAAATCTAAGTAAACGCACTTTTCTCCATATTAGTTTCACAACCACTTTCATTTTCTTGTTATTTTATTTTAATTGCATTTGTAGTTATTTGGGTTATTTGACTAGTAACTAATTCCGCCCACTCTTCCAAAAACCGAGATTTTACTTGCTTTCCATAAAATATAAAAATGCAAAAAAGAATCATCCCTCACCCTTAGACCTAAAATAGAGTAGTTTTCAATCCTAACGACGCTATTCCCCGAGAGAACGATCAATCCCCCGGTACTTGCCACTACACTATACTACATCGGTCAGGTACACTGCCTGGTGGGGATTGCAAGCTTCTCAAGATCCCTTGAGAAGTAAAACCTATTGCGTAGGTCGCAAACCACACATCAACTAGTATAACAAACTTGTAACAGACTATATGTAATGCAAGGTAATGAGATAAATGCTATATATACATGATATGATATCTTTGACTAATAGACCCCCGCAGTCGAAGCGGGAGGAAGACGGACATTGAGATTGTCCCGAAAGTCATAGAGAAGAACCCGTGGAAAACCTTTGGATATATCCGAGATTTGATATCGCGAAGGAACATGTAAAACTCGAACTTGACCACGAGCTACCTTCTCACGAACAAAGTAAATATCTAGTTTGATATGCTTGGTGCGTTGATGTTGAATATGATTACTTGATAAGAAAATTGCACTTACGTTATCACAATATACGATAGTTGCTTTGTGAATCGGATGATGAAGTTCAAGCATGAGGTTGCGTAACCAACACGATTCAGAAACAACATTAGCCACCCCTCAGTATTCGGACTCGGCACTAGAAGATGATAAGGTAGGATGCCGTTTCGAGGACCACGATACCATGTTGTCACCAAGATAGACACAATACCCCGATGTGGAGCGTCTCGTGTCCGGGCACCCGGCCTAATATGCATTGGTGTATGATACAAGTCCATGTATGGAAGATTTAGTGAGATGTAATCCAAACTGAAGTGTATCTTGTATATAGCGTAAGATTTGCTTGAGAGCTGCCATGTGACCTTCATGTGGATCATGCATATGAAGGCAGATTTGTTGTGCCGTATAGGATATATCCGGGCGTGTAAAAGTGAGGTACTGTAAAGCCCCAACGAGACTACGAAAGTATGTAGGATCTGAATAAGGTTCACCAGGTGAGGAACTTAGCTTTGCTTTAGTGTTAACTGGAGTATAAGGCGGCTTGCATGATGACATCCCAACACGGTCAAGAATTTCTCGAGCATATTTTTTTGACTAAGGAATAGTCCACTGGTGGTACGTGTCACAGCAATGCCCAAAAAATAACTAAGTGGACCAAGATCCTTCATTGCGAACTCATCAGCTAGGCGTTTTGTAGAACCGTAGAGGGGGGGGGGGGGTGAATACGGTTTCTTTGGTTTTTTAGATGTTTAAAAACTTTAAGCCAAGAAGAACCAAGTGGTTTAGGCAATAACAACCACTAACATAATCCAAAGCATATAAAGCGAGTAAAGAGACACCACGACATACACTGGTTCGGGATGGGGGTTTATACCATCCGTAAAACTTAACCCCCCTCTACGGTTCTACAAAATTGCTTAAACCACTTGGTTTAGGCAATAACAATCTTGGGTTGATACAATCCCATGATATATACTTTGGAAAATGTTTTGAAAATGTTTACCAATAATCTAAGGTTTACCAACTCAAATAGCCAATTTGGAAAATGTTTTGTGAAGTGTTTATGAGAAAAAAAATTGCCAGGGGTAGAAGTGTGGAAAGGGTAATTTGGTAGGGGTAGAAAGGGTATTCCTCACATAGCATAAAAGAGAAGAGAATATGCCATGTGATATTCCTCTATAGGGAAGCGTGTGAGAGGTTGGGTTTAGAAGTAACCATGGTTAGGTTAGAAGTGTGTAGAGAGTAAACCATAGTAAGGTTAAAGGGTATATCCAAGGGAATATTCCATCCTTAGTGTGGTTAAGAGTTAACCATGGTTGGGTGAGAATGTGTGTGTGTGTGTAGAGAACTTAACCATAGTTTGGTTAGATGAACCATGGTTGGGTTAAGAGAGAATATCCAAGGGAATATTCCTTCCTTGGAGAGAAAGTGTGGATGTTGGTGAAAGGTTGGGATGTGAAAGGATGTAAAGAATATAAGGTGGATTGCTGTGTTGTAAGGGAATATGTAAGTGTAGATTGTGCATGGGGAGCTTGGTGTGTGTACAGAGGTGGCCATGGTTATGAGTAGTGTGTGTATTTTGAAAATAAAGTTGTTGGGAGTGTAAGGAATATGTTGTAGAGATGGGATGTGTATAGGGAGTGTGTTGTATGTGTAAGGAATATGTTAGATTGAAGTGATGGGGAGCCTTGTGTGTGTGAAGAGAGGTATGTGAGTGAAGTGTGTGTATTTTGAATGTAAAGGTGTGTGTATGTGTACGGATGTGTGTGTGTAGAAAAGAGTGTATATGTGTGTATAGGGAAGTGTATGTATGTGTTTAAGGAAGTGTATGGGAAGTTGGTAAAGTAAAGGGAATATTGTAAGTGGGAATATTGTGTGGGAGTTTGTGTAAGGCGTAAGGGAATATGTAAGAGGTTGTTAGGAAAGGATTTTTGGGAAGGTTTGTGGGAGATTTGGTAGTTTAACTTTTGTGAAAATGAGATTAAGAAAGGATTAAAAAATAATCTAATTGTCATTAAGAATTTTTTTAGATAATTCAAATTATGAGTTGAGAAAATCATATGTTACTTATAAGTCCAAGTAACACAACGTCGAGAATCCATAGTTTCATAACTCGTGAGTTTCCACGACTCGACGTACTCAACTAACACCTTGGTACAAACAAGTCAAGTGCTTTTCCTTGATGTAAAGCATAACTCATACGGGAAAGGATGCGTTTACACGAAGAGACCTTGGACTTAGTTTGACCAATAAGGGAGTAAACCCGTTACGTAATTAGAGAAGACGTAAGCACGGGATATGAGCATATGGATGCTTTCACGTGATGTTACGTGAA
>LBNU01037185.1:82974-95769 GCA_014162995.1 Artemisia annua | reverse complement strand
AGTATGCTTGTGCTCAATATTTTTGCCAAGCATTCCATATCTCGATTTTTCTTATACCTCAAAACGAGGGGAGTACATGTCGAGGTGTTTGGGAGCTTAATTAATACGTCGGGATAAACCTTTTTTTGATGCTAACAAAAAAGGGAGAAAAAGAATAAACTTCACTAAATACTTGTTTAAATTAGTATTAACTGTGTAAGGTTTTCTCCGCCATAAGGGAGCTTGTTGACATAGTGAAGAAAACTCTCGAGTAAGTGACTCGGGGAGTGGAGTAGGGCAAGGAAGGTGTCCTTGTAGCCGAACCACTATAAATCCTTTGTCTCGCGGTTAGATCTTTCCATCTCTAACTTATTACTTAGCTTACTTACTTATCTCTCGTATATAGCTATAATTGTTTATATTATGCATGTGTTGATTTCACATACTTAGCTTACATCATTAGTATTTTTCATACTTAGATATAGTTGTTCATATTGTTCAAGAGTTGAGTGCACATAAGATCGAATCAAAGTTTTAAGAGTAAACAAGGTTTCAAAACTAATCTAAGTTTTCAAAAACAAAGTTTGTATAACAAACCTAAAAGGACACACATATAATAGAGCATATAGTTGTTTTTATACTTAACTCTAATCAATGGCTTTTCCAACAAACAATTGAATAAACTCGAATCAATATTTTGAAACCAAGTCTTATAAATTTGAAAAAGACGTAAAACTATTCAACCCCCTTTCTAGTTTTCCACATCAACTTTGGTAAATTCCTTACTAACTCGTTGGAAGCTAGATTTTGGACTAACCTCATATTGGCATGACCTAACCTCCTATGCCAAAGTGTTGAGTTATCCACCATGGATGTAAGACATATGTGTTGTTTGGAGTTATCTCCCAACTTGCATGTATACAAGTTAATTCTCCTATGACCTCTAGCCAACACTTTACCATTTTTACTAATCGTGCAATCGACTTTAGTAAACTTTACTTCACAATCATCATCACTTAATTGACTCACACTAATCAAATTAAAGTTCAAACCGCAAACATGCTCAACATTGGTTATTTCTATGGAGTCATAAAGGATGTTAGCTTTTCCGACAATTTTGCCGTTAAGTTTGCTTCCAAAACTGACTTGATTGCCGTTTTACTCCATGTATGACGTGAACAATTTTCTATTTCCGGTCATGTGTTTAGTGCAACCACTATCCACTATCCACTCATCCGGTTGTAGATCACTTTTGAGACAAACCTACAACAAAGACATAACTCATGCTTTTGGTACCCATTGCTTCTTGGGTCCATTTTGGTTAGCATATAAGGTGCCCAAGTTGAACATTCTTGGGTCTTGAAGCAAGACACATAGTTTCTCAATCCCAAATCTAGAGAAAGTGGACCAAGAATTGTTTTGAAAATTATTTTGATTTTGAAAGTTTGGTCTATAACTATGATATATTTGCGGTCTAAAGAAACTTTGGTTTGAATAGGAGTTGTCTCTCCTTTGATAGTTATTATGTTGGTATTGTGACGACCTTTGATTATAATCATAAAAATTTCTTCTTTGATTACTTTGAAACGAAGGTCTTTGGTTATGTGAAGTAGTGGGTCTCACATTGGGTGTAGGCAAGAGTGGTCTATTATTCACTCGAGGTTGTGTATATCCAAGACCATTACAGGAACCCGAGTTATAACTTTGTTTTGGGTTTTCTTTTCTTGAAATGGAATCTTGGTTACCTCGAGTATTTGCAAAAGGAGCTTGAGAATTAGTTGGTTTAACAAAGTTATTTAACGATGATCCAACTTTTTTAAGAGACTTGGCGTGTTGCTGGCGCGTTGACGCGTCCTTCAGCACGTCAGACTCTGAAACTTGTAGATCTTCGTTTTGACTAGATTTGACAAACACTATTGGTTTTGTTAGATTCTCGGAAGTAGTTTTACCTTGTTTTGAGAATCCAAGACCTCCTTTATCTTGGGACACTTTTTGACGACTTATTATTTCTTCTAAATCATTAGTACTCTTTTTATATTTTGAAAAACTTAGAGACTCTTTTTGAAGTTTAAATACTTTATCATTCAAAGAGTCAACCTCATGTGTGAGCTTTTCACGTCCTTTACACGGTTCAACTACCTCTTTGCGATGATTTAGAATCTTGACTTATCTTTCGAGTTCATAAATCCGTTTATTGGATTTGATACGTTCTTGTTCAAGAATATGTTTTTCTTTAAGAATATTTTCAAATGTTTTTCTAAAATCATCATTAAATTTGAATAGTTCCTCATTCTCCTTTTGCAAATTATTAACATTTAAATTGTTGTTAGAAATAGAAGGGTTTTGATGTACCTCAAGTTTTTCTTGTGCTATGAGACACTTAACATCATTAGTCGGTTGGTCTTCCTCTTCACTATCACTCCATGCACCACCGACGAAAGCTTTGTTCACCTTAGGCTTCGGGCAATCATTCATAAAGTGGCCCTTCTCACCGCAATTGTAGCATGCTTGAGAGCCGCTAGACTTCCACCAAAGTTGTTTCTTCCCCCATTTCCTCGGTTACCAAACCTATTACCTCTTCTAAAGTTACCACCTTTCCTAAAGAACCTCCGAAAGTTCTTAGCCATAAAGTTGTACTCTTCGTCATCAACATCGTCTTCTTCATCACTACCATCTTGACTATCACTATCATCTCTAGCTTGGTTACTAGTAACTTTAGCTTTAAGAGCCACAGACTTAACCTTCTCCTTCTTGTCTTTGGTACTTGCCTTGTCGTTCTCAAGAATCATCTCATAGACCTTGAGATTGCTGATGAGATCGTCAAGAGGAAGTTCTGCTAAATTCTTGGCTTCTTCAATGGCTGTCACCTTGGGCCGCCACTTTACTGGAAGAGCTCGGAGAAACTTTCTCACATGGTTCTTGTTGTAAAAGCTAGGATCTAGAGTCGTGAGGCTTGAGATTATAGCATTGAACCGTGTGTAACCATTTTCAATGGTTTCATCGTCGGGGATTGAAAACTTCTCATATTGTTGTATGAGCAAGTCGATCTTGCAATCTTTGACTTGTGAGTTCCCTTGATGGGTGATGATGAGAGAGTGCCAAATCTGCTTGGCGGTTTTGCACACATGGACTCTCTCGAACTCCCTTCGAGGTAGAGCATTGTAGATCATCATCTTAGCCTCTTGATTTTTGACAAGCTTCTTCTTCTCATCTTCTTTAAGTTCCGAATATGGCTTCTCAACTATCAACTTGGTTTCCGGATCAAGCATCATGAAAACAAAGTCTCCATTTTGAATGATCTCCCACAAGTCAAGATCCTTGGACCTAACATAGGTCTCAAATCGGGTTTTCCAAAAACAAAACGCATCGATTTCTAGCAAAGGTGGTCTTTGCATAGAACACCCCTCAACGTAGTTCTCTTGAGCCATGGATCTATACTCAACTTTACCAAAAATCTTTGTTAGGATTTTTAGATTTTTGGAAAAGAAGTTTTTGACTTAAAACGACTTCTCAGGAAGGTTTTAACATTCAAAAACTTGAGTATTCCGCTCTGATTCCAATTGTAGAACCGTAGAGGGGGGTGAATACGGTTTCTTTGGTTTTTTAGATGTTTAAAAACTTTAAGCCAAGAAGAACCAAGTGGTTTAGGCAATAACAACCACTAACACAATCCAAAGTATATAAAGCGAGTAAAGAGACACCACGATATATACTGGTTTGGGATGGGGGGTTTATACCATCTGTACGTCCAGTTGCGAATCCACGACACCGATACTATTCACTAATATAATCCTTTCGGTGGACTATAAACTGTTACAATTCACTCCACCGATATTCACCAATGTCGATGCTCATAAAAAAGGAGTTGCTCCCACGGTATTCCGCCCTCGGAAACCACCCTAAAGAATCTCGTGATTCGACTTAGACTTGGTCACCTAGACCACAACCAAAACTTCCCACCAGAAGTATCAACCCCAACTAGATCCCTAATGATCTAGGCTTGGTCACCAAGACACAAGACTTTCCTTACAAACAATTGAATGATAGAATGAATGTTTGTTCAACCAAGTCCTAACCTAACCTAGAGACTTGATTGTAATAGAAAGGGTATAAGAAAAAGACCCTCGACACAATCACAAGAGTGGATTAAGTTCTTGAGATTCTTCCCTTGCAAGGAGATGTGTTCTTTCAAAGATGTTAGTGTGTTTAACTAAGAACACAACATAGAATAGAGAGATAAGAGAGAAAGAATGTAGAGAGAAAGAGTAATGGCAATAGGTGAGGAATACAAGAGCCAAGGTGGGGTATTTAGAGGCCAAGACCCAAACTTGGGAATAATTTACCGAGACTGGCGCGTTGCCCACGCGTGGGTGACGCGCCAGGACCTCTGTTGTATTTTTCCCAAGTCTTGGGTGTTGGTCCTTATAAATACCTAACCTTGCTAAACCCCCAATTGTACTTCACACTAAACCTTAACATTAATCAATTTAAGGTTTACCAACTCAAATAGCCAATTTGGAAAATGTTTTATGAAGTGTTTATGAGAAAACAAATTACCAAGGGTAGAAGTGTGGAAAGGGTAATTTGGTAGGGGTAGAAAGGGTATTCCTCACATGGCATAAAAGAGAAGAGAATATGCCATGGGATATTCCTCTATAGGGAAGAGTGTGAGAGGTTGGGTTAAGAAGTAACCATGGTTAGGTTAGAAGTGTGTAGAGAGTAAACCATGGTTAGGTTAAAGGGTATATCCAAGGGAATATTCCATCCTTGGTGTGGTTAACAGTTAACCATGGTTGGGTGAGAGTGTGTGTGTGTGTGTGTAGAGAACTTAACCATAGTTGGGTTAGATGAACCATGGTTGGGTTAAGAGAGAATTATCCAAGGGACTGTTCCTTCCTTGGAGAGAAAGTGTGGATGTTGGTGAAAGGTTGGGATGTGAAAGGAAGTAAGGAATATAAGGGTTGGATTGTGTGTGTGTAAGGGAATANCTTAACCATAGTTGGGTTAGATGAACCATGGTTGGGTTAAGAGAGAATTATCCAAGGGACTGTTCCTTCCTTGGAGAGAAAGTGTGGATGTTGGTGAAAGGTTGGGATGTGAAAGGAAGTAAGGAATATAAGGGTTGGATTGTGTGTGTGTAAGGGAATATGTAAGTGTGGATGTGATGGGGAGCCTTGTGTGTGTAGAGAGTGAGATGGTTATGAGTAGTGTGTGTATTTTGAAAATAAATTTGTTGGGAGTGTAAGGAATATGTTGTAGAGATGGGATGTGTATAGGGAGTGAGTTGTATATGTAAGGAATATGTAAGATTGAAGTGATGGGGACCCTTGTGTGTGTGAAGAGAGGTATGTGAGTGAAAAGTGTGTATTTTGAATGTAAAGGTGTGTGTATGTGTAAGGATGTGTGTGTGTAGAAAAGAGTGTATATGTGTTGTAGAACCGTAGAGGAGGGGGGGGGGGTGAATACGGTCTTTTCGGCTTTTTCAAAGTTTATTAACTTTAAGCCTCAAAGATCATCAAGTGGTTATACAACAATAATCACAACCACAAACACAAACAAAGTATATAAAGCATGTAAAGAGACACCACGATATATGCTGGTTCGGGATGGGGGGTTTATACCATCCGTACGTCCAGTTGCGAATCCACGACACCGATACTATTACTCTAGTATAAACCTTTTGGTGGATTACAAACCGTTACAACTTCACCCCACCGATATGCACTAAGATCGGTGCTCACAAAGAAGAGCTACTCCCAACGGTATTCCGCCCTCGGAAACCACCCTAAAGAATCTCGTGATTCGACTTCACCTAACACTACGCCAAAAACTGGAATAGGCAACACCAAAAATGTGTCACCATACACGTATAGTCACACATGGTTTTTTTCGTATGTGTGACCAAAGCTCGAGTCACCGTAGGGTACCTTTGGTCACATGTTTTTNGTACGTCCAGTTGCGAATCCACGACACCGATACTATTACTATAGTATAAACCTTTCGGTGGATTACAAACCGTTACAACTTCACTCCACCGATATGCACTAGGATCCGTGCTCACAAAGAAGAGCTACTCCCAACGGTATTCCGCCCTCGGAAACCACCCTAAAGAATCTCGTGATTCGACTTCACCTAAGGGTCACCAAGACCACAACCAAGACTTCCCACCGGAAGTATCAAACCCCAACTAGATCCCCAATGATCTAGGCTTGGTCACCAAGATACAAGACTTCCCTTACAAACAATTGAATGAAAGAATAAGTGTTTGTTCAACCAAGCCCTAACCTATCCTAGAGACTCGATTGTAATAGAAAGGGTATAGATAAGAAGACCCTTGACACAATCACAAGAGTGGATTAAGTTCTTGTGATTCTTCCCTTGCAAAGAGATGTGTTCTTTCAAGTGATGTTAATGTGAAAGATCAAGAACACAATATAGAATTAGAGGATTAGAGAGAAAGAATATAGAGAGAAAGAATAATGGGAAGGGGTGAGGAATACAAGAGCCAAGGTGGGGTAATTATAGGCCAAGACCCAACTTAGGAAAATTTTATCGAGCCCTGCGCGTTGCCCACGCGTCAACGCGTGGGTGACGCGCCAGGGGCTCTATAAGAATTTTCCCAAAACTTGGGTGTTGTCTTTTAAATACCTAACCTTGCTAAACCCCCAATTGTACTTCACACTAAACCTTAACATTAATCAATCTAAGGTTTACCAACTCAAATAGCCAATTTGGAAAATATTTTGTGAAGTGTTTATTAGAAAACCAATTATAGAAGATAGAAAGAAAGAAGAGATAATTGGGTAGGGGTAGAATGGGTATTCCTCACATGGCAAAAAAGAGAGAAGAGAATATGCCATGGAATATTCCTCTATAGGAAAGAGTGAGTGATGTTGGGTTAAGAATGAACCATGGTTAGGTTAAAGAGTATATCCAAGGGAATATTCCTTCCTTGGTGAGAAAGTGTGGATGTTGGTGAGGTTAAGAGTTAACCATGGTTGGGTGAGAAATGGGTGTGTGGAGAACTAACCATAGTTGGGTTAGAAGTGAACCATGGTTAGGTTAAGAGAAGGATATTCCAAAGGATATTCCATTTCTTGGGGAGGAAGGAGAAATGGATGGTTGAGATGTGTTGTAGGAAATGAATGGTTAGGATGAAGAGTGTATAAGGAATATAAGGTATGAGTTGGATTGTGTAAGAGTGAAGAGATGTGTGTGAGTGAATATGTAGGGATGGATGTGATGGGGAGCCTAGTGTGTGTAGAGAATGGGATGTTTGTGAGTAGTGTGTGTATTTTGAAAATAAAGTTGTTGGGGTGTAATGAATAAGTTGGTTGGATATGATGTGTGTAAGAATGTAAGGAATATGTAAAAAGGATTTGATGGGGAGCCTTGTGTGTGTGAAGAAGGGTATGTGAGTGAAGTGTGTGTATTTCGAATGTAAAGGTGTGTGCATGTGAGTAGTATATGTGTGTGTATGTGTGTGTGTAGAAAAGTGTATATGGGGAATGTATAAAGTGAAGGGAATATTGAAAAAGAGAATATTGTGTGGGAGTTTGTGAAGTCAAAGATGTAAATGTGTGTGTATGTGAGTAGTATGTGTGTGTATAGAAAAGTGTATATGGGGAATGTATAAAGTGAAGGGCATATTGAAAAAGAGAATATTGTGTGGGAGTTTGTGAAGAGACAAAGGTACACTTTTTATAAGAAGGATGTAAGAGGTGTAAGGGAATATTTAGAGGATGTTGAGGATAAGATTAGGTTATGTATAATGTAATTAAGAGAAGATTAAGAAATAATCAAATTGTCATTAAGAAAGAAAAGGGTTTAGACAATTATGATTATGAGTTGAGAAAATCAAAGGTTACTTATAATCTCAAGTAACTCAACGTCGAGTGGTATGTGCTTATTCACATACCTTTTATTCACCATTATTAGACTATTTTAGACCAAAAACTAACGCGAAAAGCCAAAGATATCGTGTTTTTGTGTTTATAACTGTGCAGGTATGGATATTGCTGAAACATCACAAAAAGCAACCTAAAAGCCCAAAAAGAGCACGAGATGTGGAAAAGAGTTTGAAAGAGAAGCAAAAGAAGAAATCTACTCATGAAAAGCCCGTGAAGATGAATTATTTCTCAAAGGCTCAAGAAAGTACAAGAGACACTTAATCAAAGCTCATTGATGATTATGAAGCTATAACTTTCTAAATCCGAGCAAGTGATCACTTTTACATTATTGAAGATCTTTGGAAAGCTCGTCAACACATCACCTCAAAGTTACAAGGACTATAGTCGTGTTTTAGAAAGTTAAGATAGTGTCGTATCTCTAGTTTATGCTTTGTATGAACAAAATTATAAAGACTAAGGGGCTAAGTGCAAAATGTAAAACAAGGGATTAGTCACCTAGACTCCCTTAAATACCACCCCATGGCCTCATTTAGTCTTGGTTAGTTTTTAGTTTTTCATAATCCTAGTTTATTTTCATGTTGTAGTGTAAGATTTTTATAATGCAAGCTTTTTATTTCATGTCCAAGTCTTTTACTTTGCTTATTTCCTAGCTTATTTGCATCTTCTTTTCATCTTATTCAAGCTTCTTACTTCTATCTTGATTCAATATAAGCTCATATAAGTCTTGCACCACCTTTGCATGAAAAGAAATTTTCGTGCCTTATGATTATGACTTGAGCTTATTTGGGTTTTGCTAGCTTGTGAGAGCTTTTGTTTCGTTTTTGTTTAGCTTATTTACAAGTTTTAAAGTCGTTATCTTTAGCTTTTTAATCTTTATTTTGAGTCTAAACTAGCTTTTTAGTTACAAGCCCTAGAAATATGTTTTGCTTATTTTGATTAGTTGTGTTTTCTATAGCTTATTTTGAGTATTGGTCTTGCTTAATATTGAGTTTAAATAAGTTTTCATTAAGTTTTTATAAAAATTTTACGTAAAAAATATGTCCAGTATGTCATTTAGGGGTTTAGTAGCGAGTTTGGTTATTAGGGTTTAGTAGCGAGTATGGGGTAATGTTACGTAGCGAGTTTGCTATTTATTTTTGGTCTAGCGAGTTTGATTTCTTGGCTAGATAGCGAGTATGGTTTTCTTTTAAACCTAGCGAGTTTGTTGGTATTTTTGAGCTTAGCGAGTTTGATTTCTTTAAGAGTCTAGCGAGTTTTGTTTCTAGGTTAGCGAGTTTGTTATTTAAGAGTCTAGCGAGTTTTGTTTTTAAAAGTAGCATAGCGAGTATGGTCTCCAAAGTTACATAGCGAGTTTGATTTCAAAGTGTGTAGCGAGTAGGGTTTTCACAAGGGTAGCGAGTTTCTTTTTTATTTTGGTCTAGCGAGTTTATTTTTTATACATAGCGAGTTTCCTTTTTTTTACATAGCGAGTTTAATAATTATTTTGTCTTAGCGAGTTTAGGTTTTTATTTTCTTTAGTTTTCGAGTCTTAGTTTTTTATTGTCGTGTCTTGTTTATTTCTAAAGCCGAGCTAGGCTTATTGGCACTCCATCGTTCATTGAGTGGAGTTTTCTTTTACTTATTTCGTACCGTTACTCTGTCGAATTTTCTTTTAAACTTTTTAACTTAGTTTAATCTCCTTTCGTTAATTAAATACAAAACAACAAAAACATTTTCTTTATTTCTTTCTTTCTTAGTTTATCTCTTTTATTTCTTTTTCGCTTTACTTAGTCTCATGTTTTCTATTCTAGTTAAACGTATTTCTTTTCTTACCGTCCTTTATTTCATTTAGACTTTATGCAAACCTTTCGTAGTATAACTAAAACAAATTCAAATCTTTTCAACCCATTCATCTCACATAACTCACGACTTGAGTGACTAGATCAATTTCAACGCTCGTTGGGACAACGATACCCGTGGTTCTTGCTTTCACTAGCCTAGAAACGCTCTTATCAAAATGGCGCCGCTGCCGGGGAGCGGTTGATTAAGATTAAGTCATTCGTCGTTCGAGACTTGTGTTTTGAAGAACCTTCTTTTAGAAGTTAACGCTTTTCTTAAACATAAAAACAACTAAAAATTATAAAACCTATAAAAGCCAAAAATATTTTATCTTTTCTTTTATAAACTTATAAAAACCAAAAAGATTTTCCTTTCTACTTTCTTTTACACTTTGTTTTGTTTTGATTTATATGATCACTCGTTCCAAGTCTAACTTGAACGAGTTTTCTTATCTTGAAGTGCCTACTAATCGGAGCCGTCGTAGACGAAAGCAAAGGAGCGTACCCGAGTTACGTGATCCTCAAGATTTCATCACCGAGATGAATAACAACAACAACAACGGTGCACAAAACAATGGTGAACACCCGCCGGTGGGTGGTAACCAACCTCTTCATGATCCTCGTCCCATCGAAGATCAACTTCAAACGCCTTTCCAAGGTGTGAAACGAGCTATTGTGATTCCCGATATTCAAGGAAATAATTTCGAAATCAATCACGGCGTAATCAATCTTATTGCGGGTATGGCCTTTCATGGTTTTGACCACGAAGATCCTCATGCTCACATTCGAAACTTAACCGATATTGCTGAAACCATAAGGTTCAATCATGATGTTGTCAAAATGAAACTGTTTTCTTTTTCTCTCAAAGGAGCTGCTCGTGCTTGGCTAGACAAAGAACCCCCCAATTCGATTCATACTTGGGATGATTTGGCTAGCAAGTTCCTTAACAAATTCTGTCCACCATCAAAAACTTCAAATCTTCGTTCTCAGATCCTTCGTTTTCAACAAGCTTTCGATGAATCATTCAACGAAGCTTGGGATCGATTCAAAGAGTTACTCGAAAAGTGTCCTAATCACGGGTTTTCTGAAATGCATCAAATCGATACCTTCTATAATGGTTTGAATCCCGTCGATCAAGATTCACTCAATTCTGCTGCAGGTGGTAATTTGTTATCTCGAAACGCCCAAGATGTGTTCACCATCATCGAGAACAAGGCAAGAGTAAGAACTTCACGAAACAAAACGCAAGCATCTAGTGCTAGTACCAAAGACAACGAGGAATTCATGACAAGAACCCAACAAAATGCTGATGCCATCGCTACTCTTACGAAGCAAATTGGGATTTTGATCCAACAAAAAGAACAACCTTTTCAAAACATTAATGCAGTTAACCCAAGTTGCGAAACTTGTGGTGGTCCCCATTCATACTTCGAATGTCCAACAACCAGTTCTTTCACCCAAGAGAATGTGTATGCAGCAAACATGGTTGGTAACACGTACCAAACCCAAGGAGATCGCAATCTTCTCAGCTACCGTTCAACCAACTTTCTTGGACCACCACCAGGTTTTACAAACCCGACTTCAAACCAATACGTGCCAAACCGTGGTAATCAAGTCAATCAAAGTCGTGCAACACAAGGTTTTCAAAATCAAACTCAAGGTTTTTACCAAAACAAGAATTTTCAAAGTAATCAGGGAAATTTTGGTAACCAAGGTGCTAATTATGGGAATAATAATCAAGGAAATCATAATTTTCAAAACCAAGGTCAAGGTTTTAACAACAATGCCCGCGGGCAAACTTTTAACCAGAATCAAGGTGTTGTGCAAAATCAATCAAACACGGATGAGTTGTTAGCAGAATTACTTCGTCAAAATCAAAACAACCAAACCTTTTTGCAAAGTCAGCAGGCACAAATTAAAAAACAAGAGGAAATGAATCATGTATTGATTAATCAAATGGCTGAATTAAACAAGCGTTTAAATGATCGACCCTCGAGTTCGGGTACCACTTCTTTACCTAGCAACACGATCGCTAACCCGAGGGGCGATATCAAAGCGATCACAACACGCAGTGGCGTTTCTTACAAAGAGCCAACGGTTCCAACTACCTCTTATACTCCTCCTTCAAAGGTAGTCGACCGTGCAACCGAGGTGACAACGAATACGAGAATTCCTATTCACCAAGGAAGGACCGAAAATATCCAACCTCCGGTGGTTCAATCGTCAAATGAAAATGCTAATGTTTCAAAAGGAAAAGAGAAAATTGTTTTTGAACAGGATGAACCAGTTAAAACAAGTCTTCCATATCCTTTTCGTCTTAATGAGCAAAAACGTCAAGATAAAAATGACATAATGAAGGAAAAGTTCTTTAAGATGTTTCAAGACATTCGCTTTGATTTGAGTCTTGCTGATGCTGTTGTGTTAATGCCAAAGTTTTCATCAATGCTTAAAAACTTGTTAAATAATAAGGATAAATTGTTTGAAATGTCGACTACACCTTTGAATGCGAATTTCTCGGCAGTACTCCTTAAAAAGCTTCCCGAAAAGCTTGAAGACCCCGGCAAGTTCTTAATTCCATGCAATTTTCCCAGAATGGTTCAATGTTTCGCCTTAGCCGATTTAGGTGCTAGCATTAGCCTCATGCCATTTTCCGTCTGGCAGAAATTGTCGTTACCCCCTTTGACTCCGACACGCATGACTCTCGAGCTTGCCGACCGTTCTACATCTCGTCCTAAAGGCATAGCCGAATATGTTATCGTCAATGTGGGAAAATTTCACTTTCCAGCTGATTTTGTTGTAGTCGATTTTGATCCCGATCCAAGGGTTCCTCTCATTCTAGGACGAGGTTTCCTAAAGACGGGCCGTGCTTTGATTGATGTATACGATGAAGAAATTACCTTGCGAGATGGTCACGAAGCCGTTACGTTTAATTTGGATCAAACAGCAAGATATTCTTCCACCGATGAGCCCATGACCATAAGCAAAATCGATATCCTTGATGAAGTTGATGAACTTTCTGAAGAGTATTCCCAAGAAATACTCGGATTTTCAAGTGGCAATCCCACTTTTTCTTCCTCCACCCCTTCAAA
>LBNU01037185.1:64680-81070 GCA_014162995.1 Artemisia annua | reverse complement strand
GCTGGCTAGCGAGTTTGGTCAAATTTTTACATAGCGAGTTTTCATGATTATTGTCTTTACGGATTTGGTTGTTTTTTTCTGTAGTTTTCGACGTCTTAGTTTTTATTGTCGTGTTGTTTATTTTAAAGCCGAGCTAGGCTTATTTACACACCATTTCATCGGAGTGGAGTTTACTTTTATTTATTTCATACCGTTACTCGTCGGAATTGTCTTTTAACTTTTTAATAGTTTAATTTTCTTTCGTTAATTAAATAACAAAACAACAAAAACATTTTCTTTCTTTCTTAGTTTATCTCTTTTATTTCTTTTTCGCTTTACTTAGTCTCATGTTTTCTATTCTAGTTAAACGTATTTCTTTTCTTACCGTCCTTTATTTCATTTAAACTTTATGCAAACCTTTCGTAGTATAACTGAAACAAAATCAAATCTTTTCAACCCATTCATCTCACATAACTCACGACTTGAGTGACTAGATCAATTTCAACGCTCGTTGGGACAACGATCCGTGGTTTACAAGCTTCACCGCTTAGTCTGCTGCAATCATCGAGAATCCATAATTTCATAACTCGTGACTTTCCACAACTCGACGTACTCAACTAACACCTTGGTATAAACAAGCCAAGTGCTTTGCCTTGATGTAAAGCATATCCCATGCGGGAAAGGATGCGTTCACGCAAAGTGACCTTTGACTTAGTTTGACTAATAAGGGAGTAAACCCGTTACGTGATTAGAGAAGACGTAAGCACGGGTTATGAGCATATGGATGCTTTCACTTGATATTACGTGAAATAAATAAGCTCCCTAGGTTTAAAAAAGCCTTGGCTAGAGGCGAGAGTTAGAAAACATGAGTTGGCGTTTCCCCGTAAGCGGGTATTTTAAAAGTAGGATCTCTCTAATCCCGAAACTCGTTTCGAGCGTTCTCAATTAAGCACAAAACATATTCATACCTGAATTGAAAGATCCACATTTTTCGGGTAAGGGGAAATCCGACTTTCAAAATTTGTCCCGACATTCACAGAACCCTGGCGCGTCGCCCACGCGTTGACGCGTGGGCAGCGCGTCAGGAGTAGATGTGAATGTTGGGGAATTTTGGCTAACGTTTGTTATTTTATGTGTTTCGAAGGTTTATTTGTCATCATTAAAACATTAGGAGATCTCGTCAATGTTGCCTCAATAATCTCCCCCTTTTTTATGATGACAAATAAAATCCGAAAGTAAATAAAATTACAAAACTTAGTGAAGATAAAGTGCGCCTTTGGTGTAGCTTGCGTCTTGACTTTGCCTTGTAAATGGGTTAGATTACCATTTGGATACTTGTAACATGGGTTAGTTTAAGCATAGCATCACATTTATTAGCGCACAATACATCATAACCTACGCATATAATGCATATTCAAAGCATTATATCCCAAATGTTGATAAACACATACATAACATCATCACAAAGTTGTTCGTAGAACGGATCTATCAAACAAGCATAAACATATCACTTACTCAAGTGAAGAAAACACATTATTCAAATTAGAGCACATAGTTTCACATATAAATACTTTAAGAGTGCAAAGCAAGACCAAAACACAAGTTGCTACCTAGTAACAAGTCAAGACATAAGGAGATTCCTAAGTGAGTAAATAACACCATGTATTACCCTCTCCCTAGATTAAATCAATCTTGGAAAGAAAATACATATATGATGTAAAGATGACCTTAAAGACTTGGGAATTGAATTTGTCTTAACCCATACACTACATTTCACATAATTCCTAAGCACATTGTTTAACCAAACTTTAAGAGTTTGGAAAAGATCAAGCAAGCATAGTCTTTCTAAAGACTCTAAGTGACTCAATATCCTATGTTCCACATCAACCATGAACAATCTTTCCTATGACTCAAAATGTGCAATTGGGATTTTGGGAGGTCTCATGAAACAAGATCCTAAGTATTCCTAACTTGCGAACTAAGGTTTCGTTTATTAAGCTCTCCTATTGTCTTTAGTATGAAACATTTACCCTTACATTTCCTAAGGTACTCCAGTGATTATTTCCTACTTATAAGGGTTTCATAGGACATTAAGGTGATGTATTTTCCTAGAGTAAAGTGTAGCACGTGGTTTCTAAGGCATGACACCAAAACTTTTGCGAAATGGATTGCTCGGCTAAATACACGACACATCTCTTGTAACTTCTTGTCCTTCCTTTGGACGACCTCATTTGTTTGAGGAGGACTAATGTCTGAGTAGTTATGTGAGATTCCATGTTGTTCGCAAAATTCCCCAAATTGCACCCTATGTTCAAATCCATTATTAGCTTGAATCAAAGCTCAAGTAGGTTTTTCTAATCTTCTTCCTAAGATCCTAAACTTATCTATGGCATCTTCCTTAGCACCTAGAAATAGAGTCCATATATAATGTGAATAGTCATCAATTGTCATTATATAATAGAAGTTGTCTCTGTAACTTTGAATATGTGATGAACCAAAAACAAATCGATATGAAGTAACTCTAAGACTTTATTGGTCGTAATGGTGTTACTAATCCTATTGCTTGCAAGACCTGGTTTGTCTAAGTAATACATAGATGTACACCTAGTGTCTAACAAAATATAATACTCTAAAGTTGTGAGCACATTATCTATTATCTTTAACAAATATGCAAGCAATTAGCATGTTAGCAATATGCACTAAATCAACTAGTCATCATGGCAAATTGTCATATAATCAAATAGCATTAAAACATATTCTCATGCAAATACGTCTTTCATTTCATCATTTAATCACTACGAAAAGTAAGCATATAATCACATAGCATCCATGAACCCACAATTTATAACACACAATCTTATTTCAAGGGACACTTAATCATGTGAGCAAATTTCATGTTATCACTTTATTGATTAAAATCATAACTTGTTAGCAACATAATCATGCATATAACTTATTTGTATATGTTATAAAGATTTCCTTTTAAGCTCTTACATATACATATTAAGCAATTAAGCAAACTACACATGATGTTTTGTATCAATGTGAAACCTACAATTAATTAACCTAACAAATATATTCATGTATGCATATTAATCAAATTCACAACATTTTATGCATATTCATCTAGAAGGATTTTTTAAATTTGAATTAATCTACTATTTAAATTTTCGATAAACAATCATGTGTGGACAATATTCAATAGTAATCATGTCTATGCATATTTATTTAACCCTACATATGATATGAGATCTCATGGGTTAACTTTAACATTTAAATTCCTAGACATGTTTTCAATCAATTAAATATGTCACACTTAAGATGAGCATGTATTCAAGTTATGAAAATTGTAAACACATAAATATATTCCCTAAACACATAGCATGCAAGTTTAGTCTCATTTTATGTTAATCGCCTTTAAGTTTCTAAGTTCTCCTAAATTTCAAGTTGTGACAAAAATAAGCTACCTAGCATCACCAAGTTCACATGGCATTTTTGACAACTAATCATGTAAAGCACTTAGGGATTCATAAGCATAAAAGAAAAACTTAGCTTGATTTTAATGGATGATTTTTGTTTCACGACCACAAGATAAAAGTCCACCATTGATGCTTTGACAATGGATGACCTTTTCTCAAAGATTACTAATGTACACCATCATACCCCTTGTATGAAGTAACCAATCTTCAACTATCGATTATGTGCTTAAATCAACCATTTCGATTATCTAATAGACCGATTCAAGCTTATACCTAACAAACATAAAACTCAAAAACTTGGTCCCCAATGGTTGTTGGGTCCATTGTTGTTAGCATAAAACATTCCCAAGTTGAACATCCTTGGGTCATGAAGCAAGACATTTAGTGTCTCAAGACCGTAGCTTGAAAACATAGACAAAGGGTTGTTTGAAAGGTTACTTTGGTTTTGAAAACTTGGTCCAAAGTTTTGGTGGTTGTGTGGTCTAATAAATCTTTGGTTTGGGTATGAGTTTTCTCTCCTTTGGTATGAGTTATATTCATGATGTGAAGACCTTTGATTTTTGTACAAATTTCTTCTTGACGATGATTGTTTGTTTTGAAAGGAATGTCTTCGGCTATATGACGTTTTCATATTTGGTGTGGGTAAGATAGTGATGAGGCGAAAAGTGTTACGCTTTTAGGGGGTCATTTAATCCCTAAATCGTGATTTTATCATCAAATGTTACCTTAAATCGTTCCTTTTGTCATTTTTGGTACTTTTGGGAGGAATTCTGGAAAACATTGCATTTTGGACGTTTTTGGAGCATAAAAGTGAAGAAAACGACAAAGTCTCAAAAGCATGCTGGAAATCCTACCTGACGGCGTCAGAAGCTATAAGCTGACGCCTTCACTTGAAGACAAAGGAGTTGGATTCAGACTTTACCAGACGCCCAAGTGAAGAATTCATGAATTAATACCTGACGGCGTCAAGTGTTAAGAAGTCCAGGCCGTCAGGTGTATTGCTAAAGAGAGACGGCCCTAGAAGTCCAAGCCGTCAGGTGTATTGCTAAGGAGTTTTTTTGTACAGGTAAGTTACTTACTGAACTTAATGCCACCTTAATTGCTCTTGTTCCTAAATGTAAAACCCCCTGCTAAAGTTACTGATTACAGACCAATATCATGTTGTAATGATATATATAAAGTGATTAGTAAGATCATCACTAATAGGATCAAACCAGTGCTAAAGGACCTTGTTGATATGAACCAGTCTGCTTTCATACCTGGGAGACAGGTTTAGTGATAATATCCTTTTAGCTTAGGAATTTATGAGAGGGTATAATTGGAATAGCGGTGTTAGGAAATGTGCTTTTAAGATTGATATCATGAAAGCCTATGATACAGTTGACTGGGGTTTTTTGGAAAATATACTTAAGCAGTTTGGTTTTCATGCTGTGATGATTCATTGGATTATGGTTTGTGTTAGAAGTGCTTCTTTTTCTGTATGTGTTAATGGGGAGATTAAAGGGTTTTTTAAATCTCATAGGAGCTTAAAGCAAGGTGATCCTGTGTCCCCCTACTTGTTTACACTTGTTATGGAAGTATTAACTCTTATGCTTAAAAGACAAATAAGATGTGAGAGCAAATTCAGAAATCATGCCCATTGCAAAGAGTTAGAATTGGTGAATCTCTGTTTTGCTGATGATTTGTTGCTATTATGCCATGGTGATCTTACTTCTGCTTCTGTGCTTAGAAGAGGGTTAGATGAATTTACTCTATGTTCTGGTTTATATCCTAGTGCTAGTAAGTGTAATGGATTTTTTGGTAATGTCACTGATGTTGTAAAGGATGAAATTAAGATGGTGATGCCTTTTAGGGAAGGTTCGCTTCCTTTTAGATATTTAGGAGTTCGAATGAGTTCTAAGAGATTATCTAGTAATGACTGTTGTGGGTTAATTGAAGTATGTACGAAGAGGTTAGGAGATTGGAAAAATAGAAAGTTGTCATTTGCTGGCAGGTTGCAGTTAATTGCATCTATCTTGACTTCTCTTCAAGTCTATTGGGCTTCTTTATTCATGCTCCCAATTTCCATTTGTGATAAGATAGAAAAACTTTGCAAAGGATTTCTATGGGCTAGTGGTGAATCTGCAAAGGGGCATGCTAGTATCTCTTGGAAAGAAATTTGTAAACCTAAAATTCAAGGGGGTTTGGGTCTGAAATCTATGCATCTATGGAATGAAGCCCTTATGGCTATGCATCTGTGGAACATTGTTAGTAACAAAGAATCTATCTGGGTGAAATGGATCAATATTCATATTTTGAAAGGTAAGAGTGTTTGGAGTATCGATGTTAGTCCTAACTATTCTTGGGGTTGGAAACAGGTGCTTAGTTTGCGGGGTAAGATTGATAGGTTTATATCTGTTAATATTGGTAATGGTAAAAGATTTAATATGTGGTACGATAAGTGGTGCTCTTATGGTCCTCTAATTAAGATCATTAATAAGAGAATCATAGAAACTGCTGGTCTTGATGCTAATGCCTGTGTTGCTAATATGGTTTATGATAATTCTTGGGTGTGGCCTAATAATTGGGAAGGTAGACTTGGTATTAGTATTCATGTTCCTAATCTTATTGAGGGATGTGAGGATAAGATTATTTGGCTTAATAAGAAGGGGAAGGAGGTAAGGTTTAGTATTAAAGAATTTTGGTTGGCTATCAGTGATGATCATCTTAATGTTCTGTGGTATAATCATGTGTGGTATAATCAATGTATACCCAAACATGCATTCATTCTTTGGGTTGCAATTAAAGGGAAACTGAAAACTAAAGATAGAATTGCAAAATGGTTTAATATCCCTAATCAGGTATGTCATCTGTGCAAAACTAATGATGAGATTCATAATCATTTATTTTTTGCATGTCCTTACTCTAGAAGATTATGGGAAAGGTTGAAACCATTAGCAGGTCTTGAAAACATTAGTAATGATTGGCCATCTATTATACTGGTATTGTTAATAAAACTGCTAATAACAAGGTTTGGAGTGTTATCCAAAGACTTGTTCTTGGTGCTGCTGTTTACTTTACTTGGCAGGAAAGAAATGTAAAAAGGACTCAATATGATGAAAGATCTGTGGAATGCCTTTTCAAGTTAGTGTTTGAAATAGTGAGATTAAAGCTGATGGGATTATCAATGAAATATACAAGTGATGTTGCTAAGGCTGCTGAAATATGGCAATTTAAGGTATGCAAGGAGGATTACTATAGAAAAATGGTGCAGGATTTAGATAGGGGATGATTATGTTGGCACCTGCATTAGTTGGCTGGTTGTTGGGTTGGTTTCTGTGATAGATATGTTTAGTTTTCTGGCTTGTATTGGATTATGGGAATTTTATGCTTATGATTTATGTAAGTCATGGTTGCTGTCATTGGATGATTGCTGTTATTGGTTTTTATGGAAGATGCGCTCTTTTTGTCCTTTCTCAAGGTTTTGCCCATGTTGGGTTTTAATTGGTGGTAAAGGTTTTTAAGGAGGCATTTCCATTTTGATGTTGTGGTGCTGGTTGATTGTTCCTGTTGATTAGCTGATATTTGAGGATTGCTTCTACGGAGATTGCTGCTGCTATGTTCAGGGGATATTTGGATGATTGCTTTGAAGATTATGATGCTATTATGTATTATCTGGTGTATTTGTTCTTGTTATTGCTAGTTATTTTTTGACTATTATTTGCTGTCTTGTATCTAGTTAACTTGACCAGGGTATTATGATGGATTGGGGTGGCAGGTTGGTCCCTTTGTGGATTATATGCTGTACACTTCATGGATTCAGAAGTACTCTGGCTTGGGTTATTTGGGTATAAGTTTCAGCTCTTGTTTTATGTAGTCAATTGTTATTAGAGCTTGGGATTTGTCCATAGCCTGTTGTCTTGCATTATTCTTAGGCTAGCTAATAGGTGCTAGTGCTAAGGGTTGGTTTGTAACTGTTTGTACGCTGCCGTGTTTGGCATTTCCTTAATAATATTTACATTTAGGGAAAAAAAGGATATACAAGGTGACGGCGTCAGAAGTGGATCTAGGTGATCCGAAAACCCTAAACGCGGCGGGTTGACGGCGTCAGAGGCTATAAGCTGACGTCGTCAGAGTGTAAAATCTATATATATTTTAGGATTTTCTTTCATTAAAGTATGCAACTTTTTGGAGAACTTTAGGGATAAACCCTAGGTTGAATTTACTGTGTTTTTCAAGGATTTTTCACCCTTGTTTCATCCATGCTTAATTAAAGATAAGTCTTCCATTAATCATTCAATATGTCTATGTGTTGTTTGATTTTATCTTATGCTTGTCTTTACATTAACATGCTAGGCTAGGTTTTTCTTGTGTTTGCTTAGATATAATGAAACCTAGCTATTGATTATTGGTTGATGGTTGGTTATTAATTGTTGTGGGTGGGTGATATCGATGTTTGACTTGGAAAAACTGGCTAACCACCAATTGGTAACATGCTTGAACGTTCTAAGAAACATGAATCGGATGTGTACTACGATTAATTTGGTTGTATTTAATGCATAAGTAATTATTAGTGATTTCATGGTTTGGATACTAAACGTGTCGCCATAGGATGAAGTATGCGCTTATAGAGTTAGGGAAGATCGTGCATGGCCCTACGAATGGTATTAAGGAATACAACCCGTCATCCACACAATTGTAACAAACTAATCAACCGGTAAAAGATAGCTAGGGAGTAATGAAATCTAAGTAAACACGCTTTTCTCCTTATAAGAAGTTTCACAACCACTTTTGTTTTCTTGTTATTTTATTTTATTTGCATTTGTAGTTATTTGGGTTAGTTGACTAGCAACAAATTCCGCCCACTCCTTCAAAAACCGAGATTTTTACTTGCTTTCCATAAAATATAAAAATACAAAAAAAATCATCCCTCATCCTTAGACCTAATTAGACTAGCTTTCAATCCTAACGAACACTATTCCCCAAGTAGAACGATCAATCCCCCGGTACTTGCCACTACACTATAGTACATCGGTCAGGTACACTGCCTGGTGGGGATTGCAAGCTTCTCAAGATCCCTTGAGAAGTAAAACCTCTTGCAAGGTTGCAAAACCCTGCATCAAGTTTTTGGCGCCGCTGCCGGGGAATAGTTATTGTTTAGGTTGAATTTATTTTGTTTAGGTCTACTCATTAGATTCCTTTCTAGTGAGATTTTATTTTATTTTTATAGGTTTTCTTTATTCTATCTTTTTCTTTGTGCATTTGTTCGTAAAAAGTGTATCATTATGGATATTGAGAGTCGACGTTTGGAAAATGAAAAAAGGCTTTTGCAACGCAACCGAATGGAAAGAGAAATTAAGGCGTTTAATGAGCTTAATGAGTTAATTAAAAGGGAAACGAAACTAGAAACAAACCATTGTGGAAACGACACCCTCCTTAGGAATAGTCACACAATGGAGTCTAGGGATGATTTAGGTATAGTTCAAAACTACTCACCAACTCTGGAGGAATTAAGTCACCATAAGTTTCTTTTAAAATATCCTTGTCCCGCTAAGCATTGAAAGTACCCATGGATTAGAAGGGGGGATTATTTTAATGTGAAGATTCCATGCATGATTGGTCATATGTTTAGGGAGCATACCTATATCGATTTAAAAGCCCCAATGAATATCATGTCTAGGCTCTACTATAATTGGATCATGAGTAATGAGCTGAAACCTAGACAAGACCCATATAACCCCAATCAACTATGCAATTTCGTAGGTATAGCTAGTGGCTTACACGTCTTTATTGGAGATTTTGTATGTCAATTTGATTTTATGATCTTAGAAGACATAAGGGCGATTATAGATCCACTCTATAGGGAAGAGTGAGTGATGTTGGGTTAAGAATGAACCATGGTTAGGTTAAAGAGTATATCCAAGGGAATATTCCTTCCTTGGTGAGAAAGTGTGGATGTTGGTGAGGTTAAGAGTTAACCATGGTTGGGTGAGAAATGGGTGTGTAGAGAACTAACCATAGTTGGGTTAGAAGTGAACCATGGTTAGGTTAAGAGAAGAATATTCCAAAGGATATTCCATTTTTTGGGGAGGAAGGAGAAATGGATGGTTGAGATGTGTTGTAGAGAAATGAATGGTTAGGATGAAGAGTGTGTAAGGAATATAAGGTATGAGTTGGATTGTGTAAGAGTGAAGAGATGTGTGTAAGTGAATATGTAAGGGTTGGATGTGATGGGGAGCCTAGTGTGTGTAGTGAATGGGATGGTTGTGAGTAGTGTGTGTATTTTGAAAATAAAGTTGTTGGGGTGTAATGAATAAGTTGGTTGGATATGATGTGTGTAAGAATGTAAGGAATATGTAAGAAGGATTTGATGGGGAGCCTTGTGTGTGTGAAGAAGGGTATGTTTGTGAAGTGTGTGTATTTTGAATGTAAAGGTATNCTCACCGAGTCACCGAGTTGACTCGGTGAGTTGACCGAGTTCGTGACCCATACGTGACCAAGTAGAAAACCACACGAGTTATGAGGTGAGTGGAAGTGATTTTGGAGTTGTTGGATTGATTTTGGTTGTGTGTAGTGAATGGGATGGTTGTGAGTAGTGTGTGTATTTTGAAAATAAAGTTGTTGGGGTGTAATGAATAAGTTGGTTGGATATGATGTGTGTAAGAATGTAAGGAATATGTAAGAAGGATTTGATGGGGAGCCTTGTGTGTGTGAAGAAGGGTATGTTTGTGAAGTGTGTGTATTTTGAATGTAAAGGTATGTGTATGTGAGTAGTATGTGTTTGTATGTGTGTGTGTGTAGAAAAGTGTATATGGGGAATGTATAAAGTGAAGGGAATATTGAAAAAGAGAATATTGTGTGGGAGTTTGTGAAGTCAAAGATGTAAAGGTGTGTGTAGAAAAGTGTATATGGGGAATGTATAAAGTGAAGGGAATATTGAAAAAGAGAATATTGTGTGGGAGTTTGTGAAGAGACAAAGGTACACTTTTTGTAAGAAGGGTGTAAGAAGTGTAAGGGAATATTTAGAGGATGTTGAGGATAAGATTAGGTTATGTAAAATGTAATTAAGAGAAGATTAAGAAATAATCAAATTGTCATTAAGAAAGAAAAGGGTTTAGACAATTATGATTATGAGTTGAGAAAATCAAAGGTTACTTATAATCTCAAGTAACTCAATGTCGAGAATCCATAATTTCATAACTCGTGACTTTCCACAAATCGACGTACTCAACTAACACCTTGGTATAAACAAGCCAAGTGCTTTGCCTTGATGTAAAGCATATCCCATGCGGGAAAGGATGCGTTTACGCAAAGTGACCTTTGACTTAGTTTGACTAATAAGGGAGTAAACCCGTTACGTAATTAGAGAAGACGTATGCACGGGTTATGAGCATATGGATGCTTTCACTTGATATTACGTGAAATAAATAAGCTCCATAGGTTTAGAAAAGCCTTGGCTAGAGGCGAGAGTTAGAAAACATGAGTTGGCGTTTTCCTGTAAGCGGGTATTTTAAAAGTAGGATCTCTCTAATCCCGAAACTCGTTTCGCGCGTTCTCAATTAAGCACAAAACAGATTCATACCTGAATTGAAAGATCCACATTTGTCGGGTAAGGGGAAAGCCGACTTTTAAAATTCATCCCGACATTCACAAAACCCTAGCGCGTCGCCCACGCATTGACGCGTGGGCAGCGCGTCAGGAGCAGATGTGAATGTTGGGGAATTTTGGCTAACGTTTGTTATTTTATGTGTTTCGAAGGTTTATTTGTCATCATTAAAACATTAGGAGATCTCGTCAATGTTGCCTCAACATTTGTGTATAGGGAAGTGTATGTATGTGTATAAAGAAGTGTATGGGAAGTTGGTAAAGTAAAGGGAATATTGTGTGGGAGTTTCTGAGGAGACAAAAGTACCCTTTTGTGTAAGGTGTAAGGGAATATGTAAGAGGTTGTTGGGAAAGTATTTTCGGGAAGGATTGTGGGAGATTTGGTGGTTTGACTTTTGTGAAAATGAGATTGAGAAAGGATTAAGAAATAATCTAATTGTCATTAAGAAAAAAAATTTAGATAATTAAGATTATGAGTTGAGAAAATCATAGGTTACTTATAAGTCAAAGTAACACAACGTCGAGAATCCATAGTTTCATAACTCATGACTTTCCACGACTCGACATACTCAACTAACACCTTGGTACAAACAAGTCAAGTGCTTTGCCTTGATGTAAAGCATAACCCATGCGGGAAAGGATGCGTTTACGCAAAGAGACCTTGGAATTAGCTTGACCAATAAGGGAGTAAACCCGTGACATGATTAGAGAAGACGTAAGCACGGGATATGAGCATATGGATGCTTTCACATGATGTTACGTGAAATATATAAGCTCCCTAAGTTTAGAAAAGCCTTGGCTAGAGGCGAGAGTTAGAAAACATGAGTTGGTGTTTTCCCGTAAACGGGTGTTTTAAAAGTTGGATCTCTCTAATCCCAAAACTCGTTTCGAGTGTTCTCAATTAAGCACATAGCATATTCATACCTGTATTGAAAGATCCACATTTGTCGGGTAAGGGGAAAGCCGACTTCCAAAATTCGTCCCGATCCATAGAGAAGCCTGGCGCGTCATCCACGCGTAGACGCGTGGATGATGCTTCAGGAGCAGATATGGATTCGGGGAATTTTGGCTACCGTTTGTTATTTTATGTGTTTTGAAGGTTTATTTGTCATCATTAAAACATTAGGAGATCTTGATAATGTTGCCTCAACACGTTTCATGATGGAGCACCTAAGATTATCTGAGGAAGCGGTGATGATTATGTCATCAACATAGAGCAATATATAGGCTAAGTCATGTCCATCCTTGTAAATAAACAAAGAATGGCCAGAACGACAGTGAACAAACCCAATTGAAGAGACAATGTCCGCAAACCGTTGGTACCAGGCCTGCGGGGCTTACTTTAGTCCGTAAAGTGATTTCATAAGAAGACATACGTAATCGGGATGAACCGGATCTCAAAAACCCATTTGTTGATGCATATAAACTGTTTCATGTATGTGTCCATGCAAAAATGCATTTTTAACATCAAGTTGGTGAACGCACCATGATTTAGAAAGTGCCAAAGTAAGTACGACACGTATAGTAGCCGGCTTGACAACCGGGCTAAACGTCTCGATACAATCAATGCCCACCTGTTGAGACCTGCCATCACCAACCAAACGAGCTTTATAACGCTCAAAAGATCCGTCAGAATTCAATTTATGTTTAAAAATCCACATTGAACGAATAATATGCATATTAGGCTTACGTGGTACAAGCTCCCATGTCTTATTTTCAATAAGAGCATTAAACTCATCAGTCATGGCATGTTTCCATTGTGGGTCATTGAGTGCCTCTTTCGGGTTTCGTGGAAGAGGAGATGGGGTGGTAGAAGTAAAGAGATTGAATGGGATTTTGGTTTTCACAAAACCTGACATGCTTCTAGTTTTCATGGGTCGAGTTGGTGTACTAGGTGATGGTATATGAAGTGGTGGTTGTCTAAGAGCACGATAAGCAGATGGAGGATTAGGTCTTGGAGATTGGATGAGAGATGATTGGGAGGTAGTCAGAGGCTCAGTTGGGCCACGGTTGGGAGTGTTTTAAGTAGCCTGAAGTGAAGTAGATGGTGTAGATGGCATGGGGGTTGTATTATGTTGTTGTTCTGTGATAGAGTTGGGTAAGGGCTGTTGAGCCCGAGATGAACTAGTGGGTTGAATTGGTGATTTAGGACTAAAGGGTGGTCGGGAGTCTAGTGATGGAGGAGTATATAGAAAGTAAGGATTAATATTTTCATGCAGGAAATTGTAGTTGTCAGGGTTAGATGGATTTGGGAAAGCAAAAGGGAATTTGGTCTCATCAAATTGTACATGTCTTGAGATTATAATTTTCTTAGATTGTAAGTCGTAACATTTGTATCCACGATGAGATGGGGGATATCCTAAGAAAACACATGGTGTGGAACGGGGTTGTAATTTGTGGATGGTGGTTGAAGGAATTAATGGGTAACACAAACAACCAAAGACACGTAGGTGGCTATATGTTGGTTTTCGTTGATAGAGGATGTGAGTCGGAGAAAAATAGTCAATAAGATTGCTTGGTAAGATATTAAGGAGATAGGCTGCCATGGCGAGTGCATGGTGCCAAAAATGAGATGGCATTGAGGAGTGTGCTAAAAGAGTACGGATGATATTGTTTATTGCACGTATTTTACGTTCGGAATTCCCATTTTGAGAGGATGTGTATGGACATGAGAAACGAAACACCATGCCGTGTTTTTGGGAAAAATTGTGGAATGAAGAGTTGTTGTATTCTTTTCCATTATCGCATTGAAAGGCCTTTATATTAGTAGAGAATTGGTTACTAATATATCTGTTGAATGAAAGAAAGGTAGTATATACCTGTTGTTGGGAATTTTAGAAGTTCCTACTGATGGAGTCTGCTGACAGGTTCCTACGGATGGTTACTGCTGAAGCTATAGATGGTTTCTGCTGATGACATGGTTCCTGCGGAAGATTTGTTTCTACGGATATAGTAACTCCGTATATTTATTATTAGTTTGTTAGGATATGCATGAGCTATTTTAGGTAGGGGAGGATTGTTGGGAATTTTAGAAGTTCCTGCTGATAGAGATCTGCTGACAGGATCCTACTGAAGCTATAGATGGTTTCTGCTGATGACATGGTTCCTGCGGAAGATTTGTTTCTACGGATATAGTAACTCCGTATATTTATTATTAGTTTGTTAGGATATGCATGAGCTATTTTAGGTAGTGATATGCATTGATCTTTTATTTATTATTGTATTAGGGTTCCTTGTGTATAAAAGGAACAATAGGTTTTATTATTAGGGAGGCTTTTCACCAAAAACAAAAACACTTTTAGTGTGTGTAACCTAGATCCATAGAGGATCATTTTATTATTAGAGCAAAATCTTGATTATAACTTTGATTGTGTTCTTATTATTCCGCTGTGCATGATCAATCATTGTTATCCTAGATCGAGCCAAAACGATTTTCTACAATTGGTATCAGAGCCCAGGGGCTCGTGATATCTTGGGTTGATACAAGGTTTTTGTGGTGGTCGAAGATAGGAGATTCGAAGAGAGGTATGAGTTGGTTTTTAATTTATCCGTCAAAGTTTATTCGTGAAGGTATAAATTGATAGCGACGTAAAGCGGTTGAATTTTTAATTATCATGTACTGATTCGGATGAATGGACGAATTAATTGTTGGTCAGTAATCTTATTATTCGTTATTAATTGGTCGCTTTTTATAAATATTGGATTAAAGATATTTGGATATACGGTGGTTCTTAATGGCAAATACGAGGTCAGTGGATTGTGGTTTATCGCTTGTGGTTTTGTGAATTGGTAAAGTTTCTTTATTTTATTCGATTGTGGGTTTGATCTGTCGTGTAGCTACTGCGGTGGTTTAATTAATTGATTGTAGATTTGATTATATTATTGGTTGTGTTTGTTATGAACGTGGGATAGCAAGAATTATTTTGTCACAAGTGGTATCATCAATCTATTATTTAATAAGAAAGTGGGTCAGTAGGGTTGTTTGAGTGCAAGTGACGAAGTGATATTTGATTCTTAATACCTCATAATTGTTTGGTCAAACTTATCATGCTCATGTTATAATGATATTATAATAAATTGATTCATTGATCGAGACTTTTAAACATTGGTTGCGTTTCGTTTGTATGATTATTCAATTGAGGGGCTGAATTTATTTACAAGATTATAGTGGGATGACTGGTGATTTGATCGGTTATGATTGGTGAATATTGGATTGTATCTCACGTGGGTTTTTCATATTGATTTTGTATTGTCGTTATCTTGTGAGAAGATTGGTTGTGAGATTTGTCATCTGGTGCAAAAGGTTTTCAATATACCTCGTATATATTAATTGCGGAACAGAGCAAGTGGACGATTAACCTAATCTTTTTTTAAGTCTTAATGGTCGATCATGGGTCATGGTCAGATGTGTGAAACATGAGGTACTGCTGCTGATTATTTTATTGTCGGTTGAGGTTGCTTTTTGTTCCGTATCTCAAGGTATATTATTTAAAGATAGTAGATCAGTGGTGATTATTGGATTATTTTACTTGGTCACATGTTGGTTCTATTCGCTGATTGATATTTTGATGCTGCTGCTCTCGATTGCTACTGGTTTTTGTGTTCCTACTGATTGGAGATTTTTCTGATATTGCTGCTGTGCTATTTCGTTCCTGATGTTATCATTCTATTTCTGCTGCTGAGCTGTTTGTTCCTGCTGACACCATTATTTGTTGCTACTGTTCATTCATTCGGTTTGCATTGGTACACTAGTTTGTCTACTTTAAGATGGCAAAATTTGATTATGAAAGGGATGACGCAATTTTTCCTTATTTGATGAATGATGAGTATGAGGTATGGGCTAAGAAGATGGAACACTGGATCACGTACAATGATATAAATATCTGGAAGGTGATCCAAAATGGCAACAGTCCGAAAAGGTGTGGAACAGATCATGATGGAAATCTTTTTCATCTAGCTCCAACGACTGCAGCTGAACACATGGCTGTCCAAAGAGAATCAAAGGCAAGAACTACTTTGCTTAAATCTATTCCTATTGATCATGTAGCAGCTTTCAATTATATGGATGATGCAAGTGCGATATGGGATGCAATCAAAGCAAGGTATGGTGGAAAGGCTGAATCCAAGCAGATGAGCAAGGAAGCTTGTCCTATCGGTGCTATTGACGAATTTGCATTCATGGGTATCTCATCTCAGGTACACAATTGTGTCTTTGGTTGTAGTTTGAGATATAATGAGCTTAAAGAACAATATGATGAACTAAAACCTAAATATAATGAGTGTTATAAAGACCTTGAGTCATATAAACATGGTTTAAGGACTTTAGAAAAACAAAAGGTTTGGTTTCA
>LBNU01037185.1:12668-44846 GCA_014162995.1 Artemisia annua | reverse complement strand
CTTCCGCTTGCGCTTTATGTTCTGAAATGACACCATAATGTTACACTTTAGACCCTTATCCGGTTTGGGGTGTTACAATTATGGTATCAGAGCTTAGGATTCGACCTGTAGAGCTTAGGCTATGACCTGTGAGGATTGGGTAGACATTAGGATCCCTTTTGCGTTGACCCTTTCTTATGCTTTGACGTTTCCCTCTGCTATTACTGTTTTCCTATCATATTCGATATTTGATATTAACTTTGATTTTTTGTCTTCATTAATTCGTTTATTGACCTGTTAGATGTCGGTTAATAAAACACCGGAGGAGATCGCCGCTTTCAACGCAGCTGTTGCTCAGGCTGTTGAAGCCCTAATGCCTGAACTTCGAGCTCGACTATTCGAGGAATTCCGTCAGGAGGCCTCTGGTTCTGGTTCTGGTAGTGGCACTCCAGTCACTATCACTGGATGGTTGGAAAAGTTTGGGAAACAAAAGCCCAGATCTTTTAGTTCCACCAACACTCCAGTTGATGCAGAAAATTGGATTGCACACATAGAAAAGATCTTTGAAGTGTTGGATTGTGGGGATGAGTTTAAGGCCCGTTTGGCCAGTTATAAACTGGAGGGTGATGCACTGAATTGGTGGAAGGCCTATAAGCAGGCCAAAGGTGATGAGTTTATACTCACTATGACTTGGGCAGATTTTCGTGACGTCTTCTTTAATCAGTACTTTCCTCTGGCTGAACAACAAAAGTTTGAGCGGGAGTACCATACTATCTGTCAAGAAGACAGGGAAACCACCAATGAATTTATGAAGCGGTTTCTAAGGTTAGCAGGATTTCTGGGAGCGAAGGCTGGAACTCAGGAGGAGCAGGCTTCACATTTCAAATGGGGGCTGAAAGAATGGATTCTGGATGGGATTGTAAACACAGAGTTCACGGACGTAGCTCAGGTTGCTAACGCGGGCCGTAATATCGAACTTCTCCGTGAGAGGAACAGGGAGAACAAAAGAAACCGTGATGGGGACCGCATCCGATCCGCTGTAGCACCTATCCAGAACAGTGCTTCGAGGGTACGAGATCAGAGGTACCATGATTCTGAGTCGACCACTACATGTGAGATATGTGGGAAGTGGCATCCAGGAAAGCCTTGCTACAAAAACTCTGGAGCATGTTTTGCATGCGGTTCGATGGAGCATAAGATTGGTGATTGTCCTAGGAAGAAGTGAGTTGGTGATAAGTGATCGGTTCATTTTCAGTTGTGCTTTTCATTTTGTGTCTTGATACACTTTTTCTGTTTTCTGTTATAATTCTGGAGTTTCTGATTTGAACCTGCTAATAAATTTGAAGTCAGAATTTAGCCTTATCATCGTATCTGTTTATGATTGTGATCTGTTATCTGTTATATATGTGTTCCGCATCTGTTGGATTCAGTTTGAAATGATCGGTCACTATTGAAGAATCTGAAATGTTCTGAACCTTCTGAATCAAGTCATGAGAAACTAACCTTCCGTTCGTTTGAATCATTTTCAAATTCCTTTCGTAATCTGGTATGTATCTATCTGGTTCTTTTCAATTTCGCGGACGAAATTTTCTTTTTAGACGGGAAGAGTTGTAAAACCCTCAAAATTCGGAAACCTAAAATTACGTATAATTTTGAATTTTTACTTTGACTTTGTGTTAATACAATTTAACTTATACTTTATATTATGTAATAATTATAACTAAATTAATATTAACCTAAGACTACTCCTAAATAAATAAATGTGACGTCAAATAAAAACTTTCCTAATAAGATACCCATAAATAAATGTGTTAATACACCTTTACTTTGAATGTGTAACTTCCGAATTGTGATTACAAATCCCATAAAACTCGGCACATTTATTTTTACTCATAACCGACCCATGAATGACATTCAACACCAAATTAAGGACATAGTTACTACTTTCATTTTTTTAAGACCCCGCTCCCCCTACAATATCGAAATATAAAGGCTATTCTTTTGTCTCTTCCCCATTCATTCGTACAAACACCAACACAAACGAAAATAAAAGTCGACTACTGCTGCTATTATTTTGGATCGAACAAGGGTGGTATTGAATTGTTTGATTGGGGTTCTTGGTCTTTTGTATCATTCGTGTTTCTGTTCATTTTTCTTGCTCGATTCTTCACAAGGTATAAATCAACTTATCTTTTCCTTCGGCTTATAACTGATTTTATTTTATTCGACCTTGCTTGCTCGTATGTCGACCATTGTAACATGTTATGTATCGACCCCTTTAATCTTTTACTTATCGACCATCCTATACGACCCTTGTAGCATATTCGACCATGCATGCAATATGATTCGACTCTTTTAAAAATTATAAACTGATCAATTCTATGTTGTTTTTGAACATTTTGTACATTTATATAAATCATTAGAAAATATGAAACAAAACGTATAACATATAACAAATGGGATACATGTAAGTTATTTGATTTTGTATAGAACTTTCAAATGTCACGTACATATATTTATACTAATAGAAGAGATCATCGGAAGATAAAAATGCTTTATGATTGACCCAAGTTTTATCTAACCATTCGACCCTAGTCTTGTATTATATGATCGACCTTGTTTATTTTATAATATTCGACCCATGTGCATGACCACTTGATCCTAGTTCTGTTCCAATAATATATATATATATATATATATATATATATATATATATATATATATATATATATATATATATATATATATATATATATATATATATATATATATATATATATATATATATATATAAACTTATGATATTTACACTTTGAACCCTAAACTTTGTAATGTTTACACTTTTAAACTTAAGTTGTAATATCTATTTTTCATTATATTAGAAACCCTAAATGGTAATATTTATTTCGACATTTATTAAACTTTAATAGAAACCCTAAACCTAAATGACTTTAATAATATGATTTTAAAACCCTAAGTTGACTAAATATAGAAACTTGCTAAAAATATTATGAACCCTAATCCGTGTAGATTCGTTGAAGAAAACGTAACGACCATTGATTCGTTTGTTTCCGTTCATTGCATTAAGGTACGGATATTCAATCTTACTTTCAGACATTATTTCATTTGCATTTCATATCGGTACGGATATTCAATCTTACTTTTAGACATTATTTCATTTGCATTTCATATCGGTACGGATATTCGGTCTCTCTTAGACATTATTTTATTTGCATTTCGTATTGGTACGGATATTCAGTCTTTTCTTTTAAAGATTCCTTCATTTGTATTTTGTATCGGTACGGATATTTTGGATACCACTTTTCTGTACATCGTTATCAGTTGGTTCGTTTGTTTAATTATTCGTTTCTCATGATTCGTATTCATTGACTTTGATCCGTTTACTTTGATATGAACCGTTGATATGAACCCTTGACTTGAACCATTGATATGATCCTTCTGTTATGATCCACCTTATATGATTCCATTGTTATGATCCTTTTATTTTGATCCGTTTGAATTGACCCATTGTCCAAAGTATTATCTACTCATGGAGGTACCATGGGCGTGTCATCGAGGCACCAATGGCATGACACTTTCTGTGGAGGTGTGATTGATCCACGGCGTTCCCTTCTGTTATAATGATTATGGTGCATATGGCCATTCTGTATATGTATGTATAGTCTCGTACTTGCATATGTATTCTGTTTTGCAGGGAGCGTATGGATGCATCCTAGGCTAAATGAATGATTGGATATTGATTGACTTAGTGATTGGTAGTGTGTGCCATGCACTCCATTTCACTTCTGGTACTTGAGAGGTCTCCCCTCCTTGTACAACTTATGAATAAAGGAATTGACGGTATAATGATTTGTGAAATGAAATGTTTGATTGATTGTTTTGGTACTTGAGCAACTTCCGTTTACTATCCCTTTTACCATTTCTGTATTTCTTTGACTTTCATTTTCATATGACCCTTCATATTCTTTATGACATTGTATCTCAGCAGGTTCTCATTGGATTGTTTGTTTATTCGTTTATGTTCAGTTATCTTTCATATGTTTATATCTGTTCACTGAGCGTTAGCTCAGCCGCATTTTCTTTTCCCTGCGGCAGGTATCAAGTTGGAGGCTGGGATTGAGTGATGAGAGTAGGAGCTTTAGTGGACCAACCCTACCTTAGTCTTCATGGATTTATTTAGATTTTTGTTTGATGATTTCAGAAGTTGATTTTGATTGTATTTGTTTATTAGTCCTTTAGTCTCAGGATTGGTAATTTATTGAGTTAAGTCTTCCGCTTGCGCTTTATGTTCTGAAATGACACCATAATGTTACACTTTAGACCTTATCCGGTTTGGGGTGTTACATAAATGACCCCCGAAAAGCGGTACACTTTTCGCCTTATCATGTACCTTGTGAAGCCATCATATGAGATGAAGCTCCAGTGTCCATATACCAGTTTTCATCGGGAAGGTTCAGTGTCATGGTATGATTTGTACTTTCAATATCTGTAGGAGCATAGGCTATAGATGGTACCACTGAAGCTGCATAAGCCTGCTGGGGACGAGGCCCAAGGATACCCGTGGATCCAGATGGGCCAGTGGGTCGAGTGCATGGGGCAGCCGTATATGCGCAGCGGGAATGGAGGGCCAATATTGCTGCCAAGCCCAAGGTGGGTATTGGTTCTATGTGGGATGTCAAGATCCATAAGTGGTGTTGGGCAAGTTGTTGTTATCATTTTGGTTATTGTTCTTATTACCTGAGTTGTAGGTTCCTCCACCATGACCACGGCCGCACCCTCCATAACGACCAGCACCGTTACCACGACCACCACGATTGTTTTGAGAAGTAGTACCGCGAGTGGTGCCGCGTCCACCATTAGTGGACTGTTTTGAATCATGTGGACCATTGGTAGTAATTAAGGCAGTACCAGCAGTGATAGCTGTAACCACCCATAAAATTTCATCAATATCATTTCCACCATATTACCTATATCATGTATTTTGACAGGTAAATTTTTGCTTTTCATTACATGCATGACTCTCTAAGACCTGCTCACCTATCCACCTAAGCTAAATATCTCTACACTCACATCATATAAACTCCTAGTATATCAAGTCTAAGATTACAACACCACCACAATATTACTCTAACATACTATATCTATCACAATACCAAAATAAACCCTAATCAAACCCTAATTAAGCCCTATGTGTTTACGGTTATCTCTAAAACCCTAATTGCTTATCTAAAATAGTTTGAAAGTGTTCAAGGCTTATGTATGAGTTACCTTAGCAACAATAGGATATATTAGCACCCCTAAACCCTAGTACAACCCCTTAGAGCTTAGGTACAAGTCCTTTAAGCACAAAACCTTAACTAGGTCACAAAGTCCCGGAACTAGGTCTAAACTTTCCCAAATCTTTAGTATAAGCTACCACCACTTAGTATAAGCTTCCTAAGTCTTAATCCTAGTTACTAAACACTCATAGGACCCTAATCTAGGCACTAAACCCTAAGCTAGACCCTAATCACACCTTAAGCTAGATTAAGTCTAAACTAAACCTAAGTTAACCCTAATCCTAAAACTAAGTACCCTAAGCACCTCAAACACCTCAAGCACCTATCCTAGCACCTTACCCACCTCCTTATCACTACCAAGCACCCTAGAACCCACTTTACAAGTAGATGATGCACCTACTTGTCACCACCCCTAGGCCGCGGCTAAACCACTACCACACACCAGCATAGCCTTCATTAGTCACTACCTTAGCTTCTAATACTCAAATATAGCTGTCATGAGTCACCTCCCCCCTCGTGATACCACACCACCCTTTGCTTGCAATACAAGTCCATTCGACCCTATAAATACCGAGACCCCCCTCCATTCCAAATCACACCATCACACTTCTTTACCTCAAACAGTCTGGTCCTAGTAGTAGTACAAGAGTCCTAGGAAGCCTAATATTCTAGAACACTAAGCCTTGAGCCCTTGTCGAATTGATTTTCCATCGAGAAAACCCTAATCTATCGCTATCTTCATTCTTCGATCATGTAAGCTTTTAATCTTGTTCTAATGGCTTTATTATAGTCCTAGGATATTTATAGGTTGCCTTAGATCACCTAGAAACCCTTGCCTAAGCCTTGATCATTTTCATTTGCTAGTTTTCATTTTAAAACCCTAATTTTGGTCGAATTGCTATTTATATGCTATAAGCCCTTACCATAAGCTATAAGCTAGTTTAGGAAACTTAGTTAAGCTAATATTATTAATTCATAAGCTAGGAAACTCTTTTGTTTCATAAAAATATAGTTTGCATGGTTTTAGGACTAGTTTTGCAAAGTTTTCCATGCATAGGGGTATATATGGTAAATTTCTGAAATATTAAGTCTAGGGACTGTTTTTGACATTTCTTAGAAGTACTAAGTATAAGGACCTATTTTGCAAAGTTATATAACCTAAGGATAAAAGTTAATATAGTTATAAACGTTTAGGACTAGATTTGTAAAAGTTATTAGGTTAAGGGTATAAATGGCAAATTTTGAAAACCTATAAGTCTAAGGGTCATTTCTGTCATTTTCCTAAAATATATAAGTATAGGGGTTAAATGTGTAAAGTCTAGAAAGTTAAAAATCTAAATTATATAAGTATATAAGTTTAGGGTAGATATTGTAAATATATAAACTAAAAGGGTAAAGATGTGAATTATTTTCATAAAAATAAAAAATTATTTTCATAAAAATAAAAACTATCTTTTATTTAACAACATAACACAATATTAGGGAGCTTCATGTGAGGGTTTTCATTTGGGTATTCGTTTTGACGAGTTTGTTGGGTTTACGATTTAAAGTGCCCCGGCTCTTCAAACGTTTACTACATGACCTCTGGCTTATGATGGCCCGAACGGTGTTATGTTATATCTATAATCTAAGTACTTAACAACATGACACAATACTAGGGAGCTTCATGTGAGGGGTTATATACCTCTGAATTATGATGGCCCGAACGGTGTTATGTTATATCTATGATCTAAAGCAACGTAATACAATACTAGGGAGCTTCATGTGAGGGGTTATATACCTCTGGATTATGATGGCCCGAACGGTGTTACATTGTAACTAATATTAGAAACCCTAGGAATAATTACTTAAGAAACCTAAATCAGATAACTAGAGCTTGACATACACCCACACATACAATAACCCCCAGGAAACGTGAGTAAGCAGTCTAAACTCCGAGTCACTTTTTACATCAATAGGATTTCCCTAAGCCCAGGTGAGTTTTCATAGCCTCACTTTTAAATGCTTTACAAACCTTGTGAGGGGGATACATGCTTTAAACCGAATACAAGTCTTTTTCTTTGGTTATTGCACGAGTGTTACTTTCTGCCACCATTACATAACTAAAATTCATGAACCATAATCACTTGCGAGTGAACGCGAATATAGTTGATAGATCTATTAGAGTTTGACAACTGCCGTTGGTTGGCCCCATCCGGGTACCAATAAGTACTATATTTGAAAACACCCCTATAGGTTTAACTTTGACAAGTTAACCTTATCACCGTCCCGTCATGTAAGGGTCTGCAGTGCCCCATGACCTGGACATGTTAACGTGCGGTCTCATGAGCTTAGTGCAATAACCCTTTTTCATGATAATTGTATATGCATTGCAATTATCATAAACACTACATTTTTCTTGAAGGCTGTAATAACTGAACCCTATAAAACTTGTATTCACACTATCACTTAAACCTATAACTCTCACTCAACCACCTAGTGTTGACTTTTAATCATGTATCCTAGGTATATGGCTGTTACGAATCTATGGCACGAAGCGGCACTGAACTTGGAGGACTTTCAACCCTGTTATCATTCAAAATACTACTTTCACACTTAGACTTATGGGACCTCTTTTCAACGAAAACTCTGATATTTTAATGAATGATAACTTATTTTATAAAAACGTCTCTTTTCGAGTCGTTTTCTATTATTGTGACTGTGATTCCATGAAGTAATACCCCAAATCTAAATCTGCTGCGATCTGTGAAAATGGGGGTGTTACAATAGCGGCATTATTGGTTTGCCGGTTTTTGCGAGTTTCTTCCAAGATAAGTTTAGAACGGGCATCATAGAAGGTTGGAAGAGGATCACTTTTTTGAATGATGGTGGGTAACTCCATCGTAATTTTCGTTTAGTCCTGCAATTAATTGCAAAACCAAACGCTGGTTAGATACAGGTGCACCAACATTTGCTAGTTGATCAGCAAGCATCTTCAATTCTTGACAGTAAGCAGAGATGTTCGGGAAATTATTAAATTGGGTGTTGAGAATAGGTGTTCAAGAGAAAGAGCTCATGAGTGTTTGTTGTCTTGGAAAATACTTTTCAATCGATCCCATGCCTTTTTAGCGGTGGTATCAGGTTCAAGAATGGTGTGCATGAGATCTTTTGAGATTGTAACATAGATCCATTGAAGAACAATGGCTTCAAGACGACTCCAGGTTTCAGGAGTCATGGCAGGTTCCTTTTCTTTTGGAGTTGGTGGAGTGGAGGAGGTGAGATGATCAATAACGTCATGAGCACGAAAATTAATTTTAAATAATTCAGCCCATGATGTGTATTGACTGGTTTTCCATCTCGAGTTTTACTGGAACGGAATTGATGACGTGGTTTACGGGTTGAGCAGGGTTGAGTTTGGTAGGATCTGCCATTGATGTTGATGAAAGAAAAAAATGAGAAGATGATGGAGAAGCTGTATTTAGGGTTTAAGGATCAGCAGAAGGCGTGATACCATATAAGAATATATTGTTTCTGTGATTTCATTCCATTCCCTCATGGGGTATAAATACAATGTAAGATGATGTGTACAATATATGGTATCCCTATCACTAGTATAACAAACTTGTAACAGACTATATGTAATGCAAGGTAATGAGATAAATGCTATATATACATGATATGATATCTTTGACTAATAAATGGTAAGCTACCAAGAACCGATTTGACATTGTTAAGCGACCCCCATAAGACAATGATTTTGCTTTTGACTTGGCTAAACGTTCCTTAATCTTTCTATCACGGGATTCCAATAACCAACTCGTCTCATGTTCACTCCGATTGGCAACCCCAAATATGTGAAAGGAAATTCCCCCACACCACATCTCATCCATCTCGCGCTTTCATTAATCTCCCACTCCTCAACTCCTACCCCATAAAGCTTACTTTTGTTGTAATTAACCCGTAAACCAGAAACTTCTTCAAGACATTTAAGAATTGACATTAACGACCTCGCATTTTCTTTACTTCACTCACCAAAACAAATGGTGTCATCCACATATTGAAGATGAGATAGAACCACACTATCCCTCCCAACCCTTATTCCTCTAAAATTCCTTTGTCCACGGCTTCCTTAACAATAGCATTCAACCCTTCCGCCGCTAGATAAAAAGAAAAGGAGATAACGGGTCTCCTAGTCGAACACCTCTTTTCAAACTAAATTCTTCTGTCGGCGACCCGTTAACTAAAATAGATGTAGTAGCAGACTGTAGACAACTATTGACCCACTTACACCACTTTACCCCGAATCCCATTCTTTTCATTATTTTCGATAGGAATTTCCAATTTATACAATCATATGCTTTCTCAAAATCCACCTTAAAGATAAAGCCTTTCTTTGTTCTTTTCTTCAAATCTTCGATCGACTCCTTTGCAATTAAAATTCCATCAAGAATGAATCTATCCTTTATAAACGCATTTTGGACCTCCCCGACCACCGAACTTACTACTTTCTTAACTCGTTCCACTAAAAACTTTACAATTATCTTGTAATAACATCCAATGAGGCTAATGGGATGGAAATCCCCAAGCCCAATCGAATCCGCGACCTTCGGAATTATAGTCACGAACGATGCATTACATCATTTGGTTATCACCGAACTATCCCAAAACCCCTTAACTGCTATCATCAACTCTGGTTTTAATAACTCCCAAAATTTCTTAATAAACTTAAAATTAAATCCATCCGGACTCGGGAATTTATAGCTTCCACATCCCCTAATCGCATCCCACACCTCGACTTTAGAAAATTCTTTTTCCATCAAAGTCGCTTCTTCTGCTTAAATTTTATCATTCTGTCGCAACAAAATATAGGTCTAGTTACGGAGCCTTCTGAAAATAACTCTTTGTATTGACTCGCCATCGCCGATTTTATCTTTTCTATCGCAACAAAATATAGGTCTAGTTACGGAGCCTTCTGAAAATAACTCTTTGTAATGACTCGCCATCACCGATTTTATTATTGCGGGATCTTCACACCAAACTCCATTAATCGTGAGGCCTCTAATGTTATTCTTGTTGTTCCTTCTTTTAACAACGGAATGAAAGAACTTTGAATTCTCGTCACCCTCCGAATCCCATTTTACTCTAGCCTTTTGTCGTAACATACTAGTATATTCGTTTTCTTTATCTATCCATAAGTTTCTCGCTTCCATCCATGCCGACCTTTCACATTCATTCAGTATCCTCTTCTCAGCTTCTAATTCCCATCCCATTGCCTCTTTTTTGTTCACTTCAATTATCTCCTTAGTCTTACCAAACCTATCTTTACTCCATTTTTTAAGACTCACTTTCACATTTTTTTAGCTTATCCCTAAACCTACAATCTGGTCGATAACTTCTAACTTCCATTCTCCACGCCTCCTCCACTACTTGTCCAATATCACTTTCCTTTAACCAAATAGCGAATGTATGAAACGACCTCAGACCAAAATCTAACTCTACATCTTTTAAAACAATCGGGCAATGATCCGATAATTTTCTATCCAAGGCTATCACCGCGAGATTCCCCCATAAATTATTAAAGTTGTCGTTTAACAGAAATCGGTTAATGTAGTTATAACTATAGTCATAATGTGTATTGTTTACATACAAGTCATGTAAAAAAGTAAACACTTCTTTTGGTAATGTTAGACGTTTAACAAATATGCAAACATTAATTGATTGTTGCTAAACAGTCTTTGTACTTTAAACGCTAAATGCTAGACGCTCCAAAATATTCGTCGCCAAAGACACCCCAGATGCATATGTTTTGACTTTGACAAACTTTAAAGACAAAAATACACCGTTGGTCCCTAAACTTTCCACAAATCATCGTCATGCACCCTAAGTTTCTAAAATCGTCGCCATGCGTCCAAACCTTAGGATTTTGAGTCTGATTGCGTCCCTTGACCCATTTGGGCTGGGTCAACGCACGTTTTATGTTCTAGTTTCAGGGGCATAATAGTCCAATCACTATTTTACTATGATCTAACCCAAGCTAAACACGACAGTCAACTTTAGGGACCAAATGTGAACACTCAACTTCATAATTGTTGGGAGTTTAAGTATCACAACGGCAACATTGACAAAATGAGGGACCAACAGTGAAAACACAGTCATTAATAAAAACCTTGAACGTCTTTTCCATGAGACGCTAGTAACATTTGTGCTTTAACCAAAACCCATCCAACCGTCCAAATTTCTCACACATTTACCAATAGAAGATTTCCCTTTGTTGGATGAAGTAATGGAAGATGGTGGTTCACACCGCCTAAAAGATCGTATGGGATTGTCGTTTGGTTTTTTGAAAATTGAAACAATGAGCCTTCCAACTTCCTAGCATTCATTTCGCACACACTATATTAACCCTTTATGATTCATGAAGTTAACATCCGAAACAAAGGTAGAAACACAAATAAGTTTGAAAAATGGCTGAATCCTCTAATGCAGCTTTAGCTAACAATGTTGAGAAAAGGAAAGATAAAAAGCTTGCAGAAGCCGTTGCTTGGTATTTTGAAGAAAAGCAAATGCTTATGTAAAGAAAAGGACGGTGTGGGAAGCAAATGAAAAACGATTATTTATTTATTTATTGGGGCCTTGCAAATGTAGTTTAGAGTTTAGCTTGGGTTAGATCATATAGTGATTGGACTATTATGCCCCTGAAACTAGAACATAAAACGTGCATTGACCCAGCCCAAATGGGTCAAGGGACGCAATCGGACTCAAAATCCTAAGGTTTGGACGCATGACAACGATTTTAGAAACTTAAGGTGCATGGTGATGATTTGTGGAAAGTTTAGGGACCAACGGTGTATTTTTGTCAACTTTAGATTAGGTGACCACCTTCTAAACAAGATATCTCGGCATCTCAGTATGTGAGTTCATTGATATTAACAATTTTTATTTCGTGTAACATTTGTAGGAGAACACTTTCAAGATTTTTTTCGCAAACATGAAACATTTGAATCTTAGTACCTAAATTTGATTGTTCTTTGTGTTAGTTTGATTTCTGACAAGTGTATAAAGATTAGCATTTCATGAAAATAAAAAAAGCATTTATATTTAACTTTTAAAGATGGTTCTTTATTTATTTTTAAACCATAGTTCAAACATCACCAAGCCAACAAAGAGATGTTCATACTTTAGATACTAAAATCCGCATANTTATGTTCTAGTTTCAGGGGCATATTAGTCCAATCACTATTTTACTATGATCTAACCTAAGCTAAACCCGACAGTCAACTTTAGGGACCAAATGTGAACACTCAACTTAATAATTGGTGGGAATTTAAGTATCACAACGGCAACATTGACAAAATGAGGGACCAACAGTGAAAACACAGTCATTAATAAAAACCTTGAACGTCTTTTCCATGAGACGCTAGTAACTTTTGTGCTTTAACCAAAACCCATCCAACCATCCAAATTTCTCACACATTTACCAACGGAAGATTTCCCTTTGTTGGATGAAGTAATGGAAGATGGTGGTTCACACCGCCTACAAGATCGTATGGGATTGTCGTTTGATTTTTTGAAAATTGAAACAATCACCCTTCCAACTTCCTAGCATTCATTTCGCACACACTATATTAACCCTTTATGATTCATGAGGTTAGCATCCGAAACAAAGGTAGAAACACAAATAAGTTTGAAAAATGGCTGAATAATCTAATGCAGCTTTAGCTAACAATGTTGAGAAAAGGAAAGATAAAAAGCTTGCAGAAGCCGTTGCTTGGTATTTTGAAGAAAAAGCAAATGCTTATGTAAAAAAAAGGACGGAGTGGGAAGCAAATGAAAAACGATTATTTATTTATTTATTTATTTATTTATTGGGGCCTTGCAAATGCAGTTTAGAGTTTAGCTTGGGTTAGATCATAGCTAAATAGTGATTGGACTATTATGCCCTTGAAACTAGAACATAAACGTGCATTGACCCAGCCCAAATGGGTCAAGGGACGCAATCGGACTCAAAATCCTAAGGTTTGGACGCATGGCAACGATTTTAGAAACTTAAGGTGCATGGCGATGATTTGTGAAAAGTTTAGGGACCAACAGTGTATTTTTGTCAACTTTAAATTAGGTGACCAGCTTCTAAACAAGATATCTCGGCATCTCAGTATGTGAGTTCATTGATATTAACAATTTTTATTTCGTGTAACATTTGTAGGAGAACACTTTCAAGATTTTTTTCGCAAACATGAAACATTTGAATCTTAGTACCTAAATTTGATTGTTCTTTGTGTTAGTTTGATTTCTGACAAGTGTATAAAGATTAGCATTTCATGAGAATAAAAAAAGCATTTATATTTAACTTTTAAAGATGGTTCTTTATTTATTTTTAAACCATAGTTCAAACATCACCAAGCCAACAAAGAGATGTTCATACTTTAGATACTAAAATCCGCATATACTTCGGCTCGATAATCATACAAATCACACATCTCAACCCAACAAGCACACATATACCATGATCATGATTCCTTGAGCCACAGGGCTACACTGACACATATCTAGTCATCCACCTTTTCGAGAACTAATAAGAATGCTACGCCTCGTCGTCTACAAGAAGGGATTCAGTACCATTACTACTACCCCAAGCCCTCTCCCTCCACAATTTTTCGACTTCCTCAAAACTCAACCCTTTGGTCTCTGGTACAAACACAACCACAAAAGCAAACGCAACCACAGCAATTACAGCCACTATCAAGAAAGTCATACCCATTCCAACAGCATCAGCAACAGAAAGAAAGCTCTGAGCAACTATCAGATTTGATACCCAATTCACCGTAGCAGACATTCCTCCGCAAATCCCCCGATATGATTCCGGATATATTTCAGAGTTTACCGTCCATGGTACGGGACCCATTCCAGGGGCAAATGAACCAATGTAAAGGACTAACCCAAGGACAGCCACCCAACCCATGTTGGTGTGTCCAGATGACTCAAAGAAGAATGCAATCGAAAGGAGAACCAATGAAAGAATTACACCTGTTAAGCTACTGAGCGCTAGTTTCCGGCGACCGACATGGTCGATAACGTAGATACCAAGAACTGTTCCGGCAGCATTCATTAACGCAACTATAAGTGACAGTTGAAGGGCTAATTCGTTCGACCCAAATCCAGCCATTTGGACTATGGTTGGGCTGTAATACATTACAGTGTTGATGCCAGAAAACTGTTGAAATGCCTGCAAATCAAAACTTGTTATGAAGATATTAATCCATCAATGTATTGGCAAATTGGACTGTACAAACCCTCCACTGATTCCGGCACTATTGCAATGAAAAGCGGCATGTTTGACCCGTTTACTATGAGAGTGTCAATTATTGTGGTTTATCTCTAACGTGCAAAATAGTAAGAAGTTCTAAAAAATTTCAAAAAAGAACAAGGGTTAACTAAATGAAACAGTTCGAAAGTTGCCAAAAAGTGTATTGTTAAATGTATTTTTTAATCCTTGGAACTTCCTAACCCCTAATATGGTAAACATCCTCCACCAACCTCTTTTTCCTCTATCGATGTATCTCCGTCATCTCCACCTTCGACAACCGTATTTGGCCAGCTAGGATCAAGTGTTTAACTGTTTCAGTGGCGGCGGCGTTGAGGATGGTGGCAAAAATGGGTTTTGGGGTTTGACAAGAAACGGGTTTTTGGATTTTGAGGTTTTGAAATGGGTTTCAGATCTGCCATTCCCATTTGTTATTTTGTTGCGAGGTTCCTTTGTTTTTGGTGTAATATTATTGGTTTCTGAACATTTGTGATGTATTACATTTGAGTTATTAATTTGGATTAGTAATAATTTTGTTTTTAAAAGGAAAACGCACAAGGCCAGGTTGCGTCAAATCCATAAAAAAGAGCATAACCAGCTAAGCACATACATCAAATCCAGGTTCATAAAAGAATCGATTCCCATATCGGTTCTTTTTACAATTAAACAAACCGTTCACAAGAAACAATTTCAGATCCCTTTATAACAATCTCTAATTTGAGATTAATAATGGTTAGTATCCATTTGCCTTTCACAGAAATTCTTGCAAGCGGTAAGAGTGGTTGACGCAGATTTCGGCGACATTTTAGAGTTCGGACGGGAGATGTCGAGGCCGGAGAGAAAAAGATAATTCTTGTGAAGAGGTGGTTTTTTGAAATAAAAAGATGCAAGGTTGCGTCAAATCCATAAGAAAAAGCATAAGCACATACGTCAAATCCAGATTCATAAAAGAATCGATTCCCATAATTCTTATCACAATTAAACAAACCGATCATAAGAAAAAATTTCAGATCCGTTTATAACAATCTCTAATTTGAGATTAATAATGGTTACTTGGTTAGTATCCATTTGGCTTTCGAGCAGAAATTCTGGCAAGCGGTAAGACTGGTTGACACAGATTACGGCCACATTTTAGAGTTCGGATTGATCTTCGGTGGTTGACGGCGGCGTAGGTTCAGTAGCCAGGAGATGCTGAGGCCGGAGAGAAAAAGATAATTCTTGTGAAGAGGTGGTTTTTTGAAACAAAAAGAAGTAAGGTTTGTGTGAGATTGAAATAAGGAAATGTTACCGATTTGGATTAATTTATGTGCAGCGGCGGATCCAGGAAATTTAGTCATGTGTGGCACAAATTTTTGTTCTTACATAAAGCCTTTACAAGTTGCCAAAGTTACTTAGATCGCCTTTCAATGAATTGTCTCTTTGGCATTCATGGTCGATAGGCCTTCATCACATAATAATGTCGTTACCAAACGAGCACAACAATCTGACTAACACTCTTTAAAAAAAAAAAAAAAAAAAAACCCTTAATTTTTTTTGGTTCTGCTTGTGCTTTACATATTTGTGTATTGAATCGTCATGAAGGACCACGAAAACCAGATTAATAATTAATCATTTGGGTTACGGTATATTTTTATTCAAAATAATATGGGCTTGCTTGCTTACTTTATTATTGGGCCTTGGAGTTCCCGTATCTGGAATGAGGAAATACATACATAACGCAAAGAAAATAAAGAAGAAATTAAAAGATAGAATTTTCAAGGAAAGCAAATTGTAGCTCAAGCATAGATCCGCCCATGTTTATGTGTGTATCACTTGTATGAAAAAGACAAAGGCTGGAAAAGACCAAACTGCCCTCGTGTGAGAGTCACGCGCTGACTGTAATAAACCAAAGCTAACGGTCGTTAGAAGAAAGGACAGCCGGGGTTACGAAATGGAGACGTTGGGGAGGGATGGAGACGTTGGGGAGGGTTGGTATATTTTATTAATTTTTTCAAAAAAAGGACAACGTGTTGTTTCGGTACAACCTTAAGGACGAATGGTGTATTTTACTCTTATATATACTTGATATAATCTATATAAAATATAATTTTGGACAAAAAGAGTATGGGTCAGCCTGGCTCGACCTGTTACCTAACACAACAATTTTTTAAATTAAATAGGAAAGATGTGTCTTATTACCTGCAGACCAGCTCCCGCCACAAAAGCTAGTCTGATTTCTTTATTTCTAAAAACCTCACGGTAGCTAACAGAACTCCTGCTTATGCGTTCTTCCTCTAGTGTAGCAGAAAGCTGATCAAGTTCATCCTTTAACCGATCGGGATCATAAATTTTTGACAGCATGGCAGTCGCCTCAGAACTACTTCTCTAAAATAAAAGAAGAATGTAAGTTAGAAAAATAAACTTACATGTATATATATGAATATGCACAGATGAAGATAGATATTTTACATTCTTGTAAAGCCAGCGAGGTGATTCAGGTAAAAGCAACATCAAACAGAACTGAAGAACAGCTGGCATGGCTGCAATCCCAAGCATCCATCGCCATGTCCCAGGAACCTGCGAATAAAGATATGAATAATGGATCAACGGAATGTCAACAAAGATATTGAATAGTAAATCGTAAAAATGAAAGTCTCACCTGTGTAAAACCAAGATTCACGAGGTATGAAAGAAATTGTCCACCTGTGATCATAAGCACATTGGTGCTTACAAGACCTCCACGTATTTCTGATGGTGCTGCTTCTGCAATATACATTGGAGCAGTAACAGAAGCTATACCGACACCCAACCCAACCAATAAGCGACCAAATATAAGAACATAGGAATTGGGTGCAGCAGCCATGACAAATGACCCGAGTGCAAAAATCACATCAGCAATAAGAGTAGTGCTCTTACGCCCACGTATGTCGTTTAACCATCCACCAGCTGCAGCTCCAATCATTGCACCAAGTAACGCCATGCTAACAATCGTCTCCTGCGTATACGGAAAATCTAAGATGTCAAAGATTGAAGTAAGGTTTTGAAAAACCTGATAAGAGCAAGCGGTTTCTAATAAACATATTAATATGTATGATTTCAGGAAAGAGATTGTCACATCGATAATGTCGAGGTTGGCACTTGTTCTTCTAGATGCCACTATGTAACATGCCGCCAATTAAGGAGTTGATTGTACCTGTAAAAGGCTACTTTGATCCACTTCCTCAAAGTCATCACGAATGTACAGAAGAGCTCCTGATATGACTCCTGATACAGATGTTTCATTGTCGAAAAAATTTAGCACGATTTTATGGATAAACCAAAACGTATCTAAAATGAATCTTCTATTTCTTAAAAGACTAGTGAAATCCACCTCATTATAAAAACATTCAGAATTTAAAAACAAATTACGTATGCATAAACATAAAACTGAACAATTCGGGGCTCCGGATTTCTATAACATACAAGTCAATATTTATCTATCACTGGATATGATCCTGAAAGACAGAGTGATACCTACTTCTAATATGAGTATCTCCTGAATGTTCAAACAGCAACAAAGTTTTAACTTATAATTCAACCGTGTAACTATATCGTCCCATGACCATTTAAACTTAACTGTTTGAACCACATTACCACAACGACAAATTCAGATACATAACAGCTCTACTTTGCTCCACAACTCCAAATTTTCATACAAACTTACAAATTAAACGCAACACGAACACCTATACATATATAGATAACATATAAAAGTACAAAATTTATGAGCAAAGAAACTAAATAACCTGTATCATAACCGAAATGGGCATATATTGCCATTTAAAAGTTAAATGGGCGCAAACGGGCTCATACTTTATCTCAATTGGAGAATATTACAATTGATTTTAAAGAAAAACTTATACATATAATATATTTAATTTTTTAAATATAAATGAGGTGTAACGTTTGAGGAATTTATTTCGTCAATTTTGCGTATTTTCTAAAGCAATTCGTATAACATGCGCCCGTTTGGCCCGTGCCCATTTAGCCCGTAGCCCGTGCCCGCCCGTTTTGCCACCTCTAAATTAGCATAGATAACATATATACAACCTTACAAATTAAACGCAACACGAACACCTATACATATAGATAAGTAGATAACATATAAAAGTACAAAATCTATGAGCAAAGAAACTACTGTAAACAACCTGTATCATAACCGAAAAGAAGACCACCAATGCCAGCAACCACAGTCAAACCCAACACATACTTATTACTAAAATACGTTATTTTATGATCACCATCATAAACACGCCCCGAACTCCCTGCTAACACATCAATCGTCATCTTTTCACCAAATAACTCAACCCCCTTTATTAAATCCTATCAACCAACAATACCCACGTTTTATTTTTACAAAAAGTTTAAAAAATTTTCACAGAGACAAATTAATACGTCTAACAGGTGGCGTGCAATAACAAATCCCCAGATAAAAATTGAATCTTTTCACGTTTTTAATTGATGGGTATTAATCAGATTTAATTATTTCAAACTTAAAATCAATAATCAAGATTCTGATCAAATGAAATGAAAAAGATGATATTGTTTTTAAGGTTAGGGATGAAAGATTTAATGTTGATTTTGGGAGGAAAACATTTGGATAAAATGGTTTATGTGATTGTGACAATTGGACAAAACATAATCGTTATTTTTGTGAAATAAAACGACATGCACGTGACTCATCTAACAAATGAAAAGAAGAGTTATTTTATTCATGACAAAAGTATGAAAGAGTTTTTATTTTATTTTATTTTATTTTATTTTTTAAATTACATATATACCCACTAAAACTAAAAAACTTGCATATTACTCAAAAATACAAATTTTCGATGCATGATGTACAATGCAAGTTAAGTATGTTTTGGGTATATATGCAAATATGCAAGTTTTAAAGGGTATATATGCAATTGCTCTTTTTTTTAATCTAAATAACAAATCATGCAATTAGGGGGGTCAGTAGGCTCGGGTTGACCCGACCCGAACCCGAACCCGATAAGGCTTATCAGGTCGGGTTAAACAATCTTGTCGGGTTGTTTTGACCCTAACCCGATAACCCGATAGTGTTATCGGGTCGGATTAGGGTTGAATTATTTTTCTTATCGGGTTATCGGGTTAACCCGATAAGACCCCAAAAATGCTATTTATTTCTTTTTTTCAATAAAACTTCGTAAGCAAGTAAGCAATTAGTCTTGATGGTGTAGATAGGTGGTAAATTATTCCCTACGTGGATCTCTTGTACTTTTCTTATATATTTGTAAGATCAGGTGGATTTATCTTTGAAATTTAGTCAGTGGAAAATTTGGTACTGTTCTAAAATTTAGTTTTTATTCATGCTGTTATTGTTATTCGAAGTATATATATCTCGATGGAAATACTACAGCGTGTCATGTCATCTGATCTAAATCATCCCTTCTATCTATTACTAACAAGCAGGTTAGCCCGCGAGTTGCTGCGGGGAACCTTTTTATTCAGTCAAACATTAACACCAGATTTCATCTTGAAAGGGTCGGACTCCTCTTTCTCTTGGACCTGCTTGTCTTTCTTTGACTCGGGTGACCGCTGCTGCAGCAGATGAAGCACCACCACCAGCCCAAGTAGCAACAGCAACTCCAACTGCACATAAAATAATTCTAACTTGATACAAATGCCAGCCAATTCATCCGATTCAAATGTCATTATTCTAATAAATATAACAGTTAAAAGACAATATCAGCCAATTGGCATGACCTTTTCAAAATGATAATACTTTTCTCCAAATGCATTAACCACTTAAACACCCAAATTATACTTAGCCTAACATCCACCTTTTTATAGTGGTTAACGTTTACAGCGTAATGTGTAAATGTTGGTATAAAAGTTTAAATGTAGACAATTAATCATTTTAGTTTACCAACTTGTCGAGTTATATAAACAAAATACTTGTATAGCTATTATTCTAAAAGCATAACCCAAATGACGAAATTACATTGAAACAAACATGATTAGGAACCTTATAATCTGCACAAACTATAATAAAGATGGTATCTAGAAGAAGAAGAAAAATTATCAATCTTCGTACCTCAAAACATGCATAAACTGTATATAGAAATTAAAATGAAGACGGTAGCCCATAAAACTCAAAATGACAATGTTCATGTACCTGATCGAGTGATCGTCAATCACCTAGGTGAAGAAGTTAAATCGATGATACACCTGTACACGCAACAACATCGTGCCAAATAATAAACCATGCGCATTCATAATGCACCGCGAAGTAAAGTACCTAAATTTTACGTGATGCATGACATGTTCATAATCTTATTTTTCATTACATCTCATTGAGTCAGTTTCATGTTTAATATTACCTTATAACTCAATAAGATTTCATACCTAAACCTTTTATGTATTTGTGTACAATCCTAAGGTATTTCAATGTAAGTAGAGTGTGTGATTCTGAGTGTCCTAATAAGCGATTGTAAAAGTTAGAGCAAAACATGTTCATAAGCTTAAATAACCTACCCGTATCGACCCGTTACCTAACCTATCCATTTTGACACCTCTTGATGAAAGTAGCATCAGTAAGAATGAACAAACCGAAAGATTTGATGGTGATTTTTGTTTTTTAGAAACCTCAGCTGGACTGAAAAAGAGAGTTAAGAGTGATGTTACGTGCAATAGTGCTTAAATCATGTATTATAAGTATGACAATTTAAAAAATTACTACCTCTTTTTAGAAGCTTCTGAAATTTGTAGTTCTTTAGTGGCAGCTGCAATAAATAGCTTTTGGCAGGATATTTTGTCCCGCGATTCCCATTATGCTTAATTATGTTCTCGCTCACAGCATGAAACTTTCTGGCCACCACTGGCTCTAGTAAAATATCGATCAGCCGCAGGGCACTATTCGTCACAAAGCCTTCATTGTTCATGGAAAAGCCTTTACTATTTCTTGCAAAACCTTCACTTTTTATAAGTGTGCTTGGTGCTGCCCATTATTGCATAGCAGCAAGCAGAGCATATAAATTCAGAGTTCCACCATGTCCATATTATACACGTGTATGGTGGAACTGTTATTTTATACATGTCCAAATACAGGTATGATGGGCTATCGATAATGGGTTCCAATTAAGAGAAGTCTTTAGGCCAATGGATGATAAAGTTTTGTAACCTGAGAAACAAAGAAATTGCTTGAAATGATATAAAATATTACAACAAAGCTTTCCATCTATCTAAGCAAGTTGTAAGATGTCTAATGAGTACTGCAACATTTACATCTTTAGAAAAGAAATGCAAGTCAACAAAGACTCTTTGTGTGTCATCATTGGACACAAATTCATGGTATAGACTTGGTTGTATCGCATTTATTCACTTTCGTACATTGGCAATGAAATAAAAGGCAATCAACTTTTACTTCCATTCCTACCTTGATCACTGGCCTTTGAAAATAATCAAAGAAACATTTAACTACTGAAACCCATTATCATAAGCATTAAACTTCCGATTTTCTTTTTAAAGTATGTAGCATATGGTTGAGTGACCAATTCTGAAATAAAGTGTACGTACGTTATTGTTTATTGCCATATAATAATATTGAACTGAATGGACTGTTGCATACCAGAAATAGCTGTTACATTGCACACCAAAAATAGCTTAATAAACATTTTGATCGTCTGACCGCTGATGTTTAAATTCAGACAACCAAACAGTCAAATTAAAAAAACATGTTTGATGGATATCAAGATCAAACAAATAGCAAAGATAATGTTGTCTATTATCGTGATTTCAGTTAACAAATTAACACATCAAATGACACATGTCTAAGGCACAAAATGCATCGTTTACTATTTCTCGCAAAGCCTTCATTGTTCATGGAAACCATTATCGATACCCCATCATGCTACTCAATATTTATGTTCTATCTTAAGTGTCAAGAAAATCACAGTTCCACCATACACTATAAATAATTAAATATAAAACAAAGCATATAAAAATAACTGGGACATCATACCTGTATTTGGACGCTTTGCATTTCAGAACTGCTATTAAAATTGTCAGGTAATTTATCACTATTGTGGTTCTGCACCAATTTCTTACACACAAACTGTGGACAATATTCTTGATAAAACTGACCACGTACTCTTAACCAATATGTGCCCGGTATCCAAAGACCGTCATCCACCTTTCCGAACCTAGAATCACAAAGACAAAACATGTGAAGACATGTTATAATTAAACAAAGTGAAGCAAACATTTTGCAAATAAAACACTTTTTAGTCTTCCATCTGATAATATGTGTGAGCCAAAAATATAGAATGCAAGTAATATGTTGGGCAAAGTATAGACCTGGAATTAACGATGGTCAAAATTAGAGTGATAAACATCATTAGCTAACTCATTTATATTGAAATCTTTGACCTATTTCCAAACCATAATTTCCCATAGCAAAACACATTCAGTCATTACTTTTTATGCTTCTAGCTATTCACTATTATCACATAATCAATTCTAAGCGCACATAGAAACACCCTTAAAATGACCCAAACACCCTCAAAACTGTAGTTTTGTAAATGACGTACACCAAATACTTAAAAGCACATGACCAGACCCACTAAAGCAGTTATCTAATTATTTCACATTTTCATTTTCAAGCCAAATAAGTTTATAAGCCTACGAAGTTTAGCCATATACAAATACTCAAAAGTGCCTATCACCTTAAAACCTTATAATCTATATCTAACCCATATATCTGCTTCTAATTATTTGACGCATGCAAGACTAAGTTGTATCATTCAATTAAAACATTAAACAAAACACATTAAACCTAACAATATCACAATATCACAAATTTATGTAAAAATAAATGAAAATTTTAAAACCTAGGGTAGGGCACACTTATCAATTTTTTTAGCCATCTTGTTGGTTCATATCAGCCGCACCTCAAATCACCCTGCATCTAATTACAAAAACCAATCAATACCACATCATAAAATCATCTTAATTGAATAAGAACCAAAAAATTAAAAAGAAAAAAGAATAATTAAATAAATAAATAATAAAAACAAATTCTTTGTTTTCATACGTGGTTTTTGAATCAGCGCACTTACTCAGCAGATATGGGGTTTTTACCGTCTTTCTTGACCCCTTATGGAATCCTTTCTAGAACGTCGCCGTCAATTCCGCCGCTTCTTCTTCCCATCACATATAAGAAACCCGCCGGCAATTCAAGATTTTAAGAACCATCCACTCACCTCAATTCACCCTTCTTTTTTATATCATTTTTTGTGAGAGTGATATCCAGAGAGTATGTGGATTTTTAGACTGATGTTTGTGTGAGAGTGAAAGTTCTGGAATGGAACTGATTTATGCTATTAGGTTGTACTATGGATTAATTGAAAGAGATAAGTATTCCTGAAGCTTCCTAAGTGCTAATTAGAATAAGACATTATGTATTTCAGAAACACTTGTGCGGTGGTTGATGTATTCGTACACTTTGTTTACTGAAATTGTATTTCCAAAGTTGTATCACGAATTTTAATAGTAATTAGGGTGTAATTACGGAGAAACGGAGGATGAGTAGTGTGTGTGCCAAAAGGTTACAACCAATAGGGCCTTGCCAACATGTTAAACCATTAACAAATGGGCCTCGTATGGCTAAATCCAAAGTCCAACAACCAATCACGTTCACAAATTCTGGATTACGCATACCTTAAGAAATCGCTAATGATCCCGCAAACTTTTGGGTTTTAGTATAATTTATAATGGATATACTTTTCTAAACCCAAAGTCTAGCGTAATGTAACGTGTCTTTTATTTTATCTCATTCTATCATTATGTTATCTTTCCTGTTGTCCATATACATATATAAATGTAGTTCATATTGCATGTTTCTCTTCAGAAAAAAATATTGCATGTTTCACAGTTTGCCTATCTATCAGTTTATTTACGTAGAGTTGAATTTATCTTATAACCCGATAACCCGACTCACACGACCCGATTTAACCCGACCCGATAAGCACCCGAACCCGATAACCCGATTTCTTATCGGGTCGGGTTGCGGGTCACTTTTTCAAAACTAAAACTAAATCCCTTATTATCCACCATCATCCAAAGTGCAAGAGAAGAATACTCCTTCAACCTCAAGTTTAAGAAGTATTGTATATTGATTGTGTATATTGTGTATAGCTCTTGTGCAGTTGTGTTGTGAACATTATAAGTAGTTCTACGAGTGTTAGTTGTGAATAGAAGTAGGATAGTGGTGAAGATTAAGTAGTGAAGTAGTGAAGAAGTTGTGTTGTGAAGAAGTAGTGACGAAGTTGTGGTGTGCTCAAGTTGTGAAGAAGTTGTGGTGTGTTGTGAGATTGGTTCTAGCTAGAATTAGGACCCGGTATTTAGCTTTGTGTCGTTAAGCCGGTGTAAGCAAAAGTTGTGTAAGGTTTTCTCCGCCATAAGGGAGCTTGTTGACATAGTGAAGAAAACTCCCGAGTTAGGTGCTCGGGGAGTAGAGTAGGACGAAGAGGAGATTCGTAGCCGAACCACTATAAATCCTTTGTCTCACGGTGCCATTTTTCCAACTCTATCTCTTTACTTATTTACTTACCTTCATATTTGTCATATCATATACTTGTTGATATTGTATTTTATAATTGTGCAAGTCTCTTGATGATATATATAAAGTTCGAATTGGTGTTTTCATAAACAAAGTTTTTGTAAATTAAAAAGACGTAAAACTATTCAACCCCCCCTTCTAGTTTTCCACAATTGGTATCAAGAGCCACGTCAAACAAGATTTTTAAAATATATTGTATTTTAAAACTTGAAATCGATCTATGGAAATGGAAAAATATTTAGAAGGGAAAATTGTTTTTAGACCACCATTTCTTGAAAATGAAAATTTTCTTACATGGAAAAATCAATTCGAAAGTTATGTGAAATCAATAGACTATGATCTTTGGCATGTCATTTCAATTGGTGATATTAAATCGATAAATACTACTTTTGAAAAACTAAATAACTTGGCTAAATTTATTATATACAAAGCTATTTCAAATGTTGAATATGAAAGAATATTTTTTTGTCAAACGGCAAATGATATGTGGAAAAGTCTTTCAAAATATCACCAAGAAGAACGTCAAGCCAAAGAAAAACTTTCAAATGACTTAGTAGCAAAAGAGAGCATAGTAGACAAATATTTAGTTGAAGTAAGTACAAGTGCTACGAGTTCAAATGTCTTATATGTAGGTAATGACGCCGAAAACAACATGAGCAAGGATGAACAAGAAGACTATGAAGAAATGTCAACCAAGAAGGAACTAAGTGACGATGAAGATGACGATTCTAGTTCCGAAAGTGAAGACGAAGAATATGCAAAGGTCGTCAAAGAATTTAAAAGACTCATTAAAAAGCGACAAAGAACACAAGATAAAAGGAAAACAACACGAAGAAAAAGAGTTGATGATGAAGACAAAAGGACCAAAGGAGAATGCTTAGTCGCTCAAGCATCTAATGAAATTTGTCTAGGAATAAATTTGGAGCCCGACGAATGGGTAAAGGATAGCTGGTGCTCAAGATACATGACGGGGAATCGCAAGCTATTCTCTACATACAAAGCCTACAATGGAGGTAATGTTATTTTTGGTAGTAATCGTCGTGGAAAAATCATAGGCAAAGGTACGATCTCTCTAGACTCCCTAACTATTGAAAATGTTGAGCATGTAGATAATTTGACATATAACTTGCTTAGCGTAGGACAAATATGTGACAATAATTATAGGGTTACCTTTACCAATAAGAATAGTGTAATTATTAAGGATGATAAAGTCATAGGTAGAGGAATTAGGAAAGGCAGCGTATATGTCATGAAACTAGGAGATAAATTGGAAGATAGGATATGCCTAGCGACCCTAGACGAAAACTCCACCTTGTGGCATAGGAGACTAGGTCATGCAAACATGCAACAAATCCAATCATTGGTGTCTAAGGAACTAGTTAGAAACTTTCCTAGCCTTAAGTATAATCAACACTTTTGTGATGCCTGTAATATAGGAAAACAAGCACACGCTAGTCATAAAGCTAAGAATATAGTATCCACCACTAGATGCTTAGAACTACTTCATATGGACCTCTTCGGTCCATCCGTGGTACGGAGCTACGGTGGCAATCAAGGATACTCGCAAAATAGTAAAGCATATATAGTTTTAAATAAAGATACTGTGAGAGTAGAAGAATCATTAAACGTAACCTTTGACGAAACTCCTCCACCACCTAGGACATTGCCTTTAGAAGATGATGATGTTATAGAGGAAGATGCTATTGAGGTTAGTAAGACAAAGCCCGTAGGAAATGATATTGAGGAAGAAAACTTAGAAGAAAATAACGAAGTCATAAATATTAAGGAATCTAGGTCACACCCATTAGACAACATCATAGGTCACCTAAACCAACGAACACTTAGATCACAAGCGCAAGACAAAAATAACTTCTTTTGTTTTGTGTCAACAATAGAGCCTAAGAACATAAATGAAGCTTTAAAGGATGAAAGTTGGATTATGGCTATGCAAGAAGAATTAAATCAATTTAAAACAAATGATGTTTGGGAATTAGTACCAAATCCTAGGAATATGACTATAATAGAACTAAGTGGGTATTTAGGAATAAACTAGATGAGAATGGAATAGTTACGAGGAACAAAGCTAGGTTAGTCGCCCAAGGTTATAATCAACAAGAAGGAATTGATTATGACGAAACCTACGCCCCCGTAGCTAGATTAGAATCCATTAGAATCCTTTTAGCTTATGCATGCGCCCTAGACTTTAGGTTAAACCAAATGGATGTGAAGAGTGCATTCCTTAACGGTTTTATCAATGAGGAGGTATATGTAGCACAACCTCCAGGATTCATTGACTTCGCAAAACCTGATTATGTCTATAAACTAAAGAAAGCTTTATATAGTCTTAAGCAAGCTCCAAAGGCTTGGTAGGTATGATATACTAAAGGCATTCTTGTTTAAACATAATTATTCCATGGGAATGGTAGATAACACTCTCTTCACTAAAAGAAGTGACCCTCATATTATCATTGTTCAAATATATGTCGATGACATTATATTTGGCTCAACTTGTCAAGAAATGTGTGATGAATTTGCCAAAATCATGCATGATGAGTTTGAGATGAGTATGATGGGAGAACTAAACTTCTTCTTAGGACTACAAATAAAACAACTAGAAGACGGAATATTTTTTAACCAATCTAAGTACATTAAGGAAATGCTTAAGAAATCTGGCTTAGAAGACTCTAAACCACTTAAGACACCTATGTCTACGGAAATTAAACTCATAAGAGATGAAGAGGGTGAGTCCGTAGATAATACTAAGTATAGAGGAACGATAGGAAGTCTACTATACTTAACGGCAAGTAGACCCGATATCATGTATAGTGTTTGCCTTTGTGCTCGTTTTCAAGAGGATCCCAAAACCTCTCACCTAGAAGCGGTTAAGCGTATCTTCCGATACATTAAAGGCACTATACACTTAGGATTATGGTATCCTAAGGGATCTGACATGGAAACCATGTCTATGCGGATTCGGATCATACGGGAGACTAAGTAGATAGAAAGAGCACTAGCGGTATTTGCACGTTTATAGGATGTTGTTTAACATCTTGGTTTTCGTAGAAGCAAACCGCTCTTGCTATTTCTACCACCGAAGCCGAATACGTAAGCACTGGAAAGGCATGTCAACAAGCACTATGGATGAAACAAGCTATCGTAGACTATGGCATTAGGTTAGAAAATATCCCCATCATGTGCGATAATAAAGGAGCTATAGACTTAAGTAAGAATCCCGTTCAACACTTTAGGACTAAACACATAGAAATACGACATCACTTTCTTAGGGATAACGTACAAAAGGGAAACATTACGATAGAAAAGGTAGCTTCGGAAGATAACATTGCGGACATATTCACTAAGCCCCTTAAGCGTGAATTATTCAACCACTTGCGTTTAGGATTAGGAATGATGGAACAAATTGATTGAATTTTCTTGAAAAACCAAAACTTTCTGAAATTTCAAAATTCTGGACACTTTCAAGTGTCAGATGGGCGGACCCCTTAAATATATAAGGGCGGCCCCCTTAAAATTAAGGGGACCGGCCATCTGATGGTGAAAGTTTCTATGTTTTCGTTATTTTTCTTCCGAAATCTGAGTCTAGGATTCTGTTTTGCACAAAATCGAGAATTGAGATATTTTGTTTGCATAATTATAATTTTAATAAAAACCTCAATTCCTTTCCAAAACATTCTCACGATTTAGAAAACTCATTGTCGAATAAAAATAAAAACGTTTTTCTAAAATCATGCATAATAGTCTTACTCTCGTTGTTTATGAGTATATAATCTAATGTATACTTATATATAACACTTAGAAGTGAGCAAATTTAATTCAAGGAGACTAAAGATTGTTTCTCAAGATCAGTTGTTTTTAAGAAGCAATCTTTACTCCACATTTGTTTCATTTAGGCACACACTAGAACAAAATCAAGAACTTCATAGTCACATTTGTTCCATCACTAGTTAGCCACTAATAGGTGCCTTTACTCTAAGATTAGTTGCCTTAGTATACCTTTGTTGCTTAATTGATGATTTGCTTTGATTGCATGCTTGATTATATTTATATACTCTATTTGCTTAATTGCTTATTAGCTTTATTTGCATGCTTAATTATGCTTATGTGATTAATTGCTAGCATGTATGATTTTCATGAAAATTAGACTATGAAAATACTTGCCTAGTTGCCTAAAGAGTTGGTCATGCCCAAAACCAAACCCCAAAACAAACACCTTTCAGGAAATACTTTGCCAAAAAACCCCAAACCAGGCAACCTAGATCGTCAGATAAGGGCGGCCCCCTTAAATCAAAGGGGCGGTCCCCTTAAAATTAAGGGGACCGGCATGGAATTAAGGGGACCGGCCATCTGTAGNATGCTTAATTATGTTTATATGATTAATTGCTAGCATGTATGCTTTTCATGAAATTTAGACTATGAAAATACTTGCCTAGTTGCCTAAAGAGTTGGTCTTGCCCAAAACCAAACCCCAAAACAAACACCTTTCAGGAAATACTTTGCCAAAAATCCCAAACCAGGCAACCTAGATCGTCAGATAAGGGCGGCCCCCTTAAATCAAAGGAGCGGTCCCCTTAAAATTAAGGGGACCGGCATGGAATTAAGGGGACCGGCCATCTGTAGCTCGAGGTTTCCTGTTTGCTTTCTGCTTTTCAGCCAATTTCACCCTATTTTGATTCCTCACTTCCCTGAATTCACAAACACCTTTTGTCAATCAAATCCAACACATATTCCCCTTCCATAAACACAAAATCACCACACTATAAATACCATTCACCATCATAAATGCTCATTCATTCCATCATGACTACTCCCAACAAACCAAAACCCAAAGCCTCAAGGCTTGCAAAGATGGGTGAAAAATCTACTCGGAAAAGAAAAACAAGCCCTCACAACAATACCATCACATCAAATGGAGTCGAGCAACCATCAATACCTCCAACCATTTACTTCCCAAACTTCAATCCAAATCCTCAAGGTCATTCCTTTGAGCCTTATTACAATCCATACGATTCGGGTCAAAACCCCATCATACCCTCATTCAACTATAATGATCCATACAATTATGGTCAATCATCCAATCACAACCTAAATATCTTCCCATCCAACTATACAACACCAACTAAACCACCTCATCTATTCCAAAAAGCCACGGAAGAGCAAAAACTCCGTGGAGATCTCAATGTCATTCGTGATCTTAGTGATCTCAATGCAATGCATCTTGCACAACGCAACAAAGACAAACCTCCATCATCTCCATATTCAAATTGTTTACCACACCCACTCAATTTGGATCAAGTCACCAACCACACCTACTATTGTCCTTGTTGCTACTTCCTACAAAAACAACTTCTTGACTTGAGTCAAGATATTTCATGGATTTAATATCTCCTCACTCGACCTCACCCATTACCTCCACCAGCTCGATACAATCACAATCCTTCCATTCCATATCCACCACCACAAAACCATTAAAAAAAACATCTGCCATGACTCCTCAATAAAATCACCAAACAACCTTTTGTTACCCATGCAAGACCTCTCATGATGGCAACTCAAGTACTTTCTTAGTGTAGTTTCCTAAGATAACCATACATGTATGCTCATGTACTAAGATTATGTGTTTAGCATAATCCTTTCAATAAATTTATTAATGAATGCTTTTGTCATTGCCATGATTTATAATCTATTGTTTTGCCTTATATGCTTTGCTCTATATGTATGCATTCTATATATATATATATATATATATATATATATATATATATATATATATATATATATTGTGCTATCTAAATATTTTTGCAAGCATTCCATATCTCGATTTTTCCTTATGACCTCAAAACGAGGGGGAGTATACATCAAGGGGGAGCTCCAAGTAAATCGGGATAAACCTTTTTGATGCTAACAAAAAGGGGGAGAATTGATATAAACTCACAACAATACTTGTATATATACTAATTTTCGCTTAATGAGTTTAGATTTTGTAATCATCAAAAAGGGGGAGATTGTTGACATAAATAATGAATAAAAACGTTATTTATTGTTTTCGATATCTCTATGTTTTGATGATCACAAAATGTAAAATCATTAAACGTAAGATTACTACGTAAACAAGTATTAAGCTAGTTTATATCATTATATCCAACTTAATCACTTAAGGTATGAATAAACAAGCGCTTAATACATCTCATGATCAAAGGGGTATTTAATTAATTACTACAAAGTTAATTTAATTATATAAACATATTATATATTTTTGAAAAACAATTTTGGTAATAAAGAAAAATGTTTTAATCATACTAAATATATGAATTCAAATTTTTAACCAAAATAAGTTAGTTTTTCACCAAATAAACTTTCCCCACTAAAGACAAAAAAATCTGGCCGTTACAGCTGGGCGGCCCCCTTAATTTTAAGGGGGCCGGCCACAATTAAGGGGACCGGCACGCTCCTGTGTCAGATTTTGTCAGAATTTTTCCCCTATAAATACCACCTTAAATATGGTATTTTTTTCTCACCTCTTGCACGAAAATTTTCAGATCTAAATCTCTCTAAACATCTTCCAAAACCCTTTGATCATTAGATTACTAATCCTTGTTTCAAGTGATTTAATCCCTTATCATCCACCATCATCCAAAGTGCAAGAGAAGAATACTCCTTCAACCTCAAGTTTAAGAAGTATTGTATATTGATTGTGTATATTGTGTATAGCTCTTGTGTAGTTGTGTTGTGAACATTATAAGTAGTTCTAGGAGTGTTAGTTGTGAATAGAAGTAGGGTAGTGGTGAAGATTAAGTAGTGAAGTAGTGAAGAAGTTGTGTTGTGAAGAAGTAGTGACGAAGTTGTGGTGTACTCAAGTTGTGAAGAAGTTGTGGTGTGTTGTGAGATTGGTTCTAGCTAGAATTAGGACCCGACATTTAGCTTTGTGTCGTTAAGCCGGTGTAAGAAAAAGTTGTGTAAGGTTTTCTCCGCCATAAGGGAGCTTGTTGACATAGTGAAGAAAA